>JAJJMC010016780.1:4163760-4188065 GCA_023531435.1 Papaver californicum
TCGAATACTAACTCACTAGAAATTAAGGTGCAATTTAGACACTAAAATGTGTCTATCATATAATGAACACACTGTCAATAACCCTACAATATATCAATATGTACTATAATATAGAACAAAGTATATATTTTGATATGTTGATATTTATCTGCTATATCATGAACAAAGTATACATTGATATGTACTGATCCAATTCAAGATTAGAACAATGTACATATCAATATATACTATCTTGTACGCAAAATCTAGATGCTATAGTATAGAACAGTATATATCGATATATATGCTTCATATCTATAGATGAACAAAGTATATATTGATTTGTACTGATCCGATTCAAGATCTAGAACAAAGTACATATCAATATATACTTATCCTGCAATCAAGATCTAGATGCTATAACATGAAAATAAGTATATACTTATATGTACTTATCCACTTCAAGAATTAAAACTAAAAACCAAGTACATATTAATATATAACCTATGTTTTCCATGCTCGATCTATGTGCTACAACATGAAAAAACTATATATATATTGATATGTACCGATGTTGTATGCTAGATCTAACTCCTATAACATGAACAAAGTATGTTATATATTGATATGCACCGATGAAAGAGGGATAGGCTTCATCTAGATTAATCTACAATATGTATCTTGTATTTTCAGATTAGAATCAGTACCTTTTTTACCAGAAACAACAACACCCTTCTTCTTCTTCTGTGATGTTGATGGAAGACGAACAACAAGAGCTTTCGTAAGAAGAGCTTTCTTCTTCTTCTTTGTAGATGGAGAATCAACAACAGTTTGTTTCATTTTTTCGATGTTGTTGGAGAATCAACAACTTCATTGTTCTTCTTCTTTTTTTGATTTTGGTGGTAGAGAATCTACAAGAGAAGCTTTCTTCTTCTTCTCCGATGGTGGAGATTGAGGAGTATCGTGTTCTTCAATTACTGTTTCTTTTATTCTTCTATTGATTTTTCTCTTGGTACCCATTTTAGGTGGACTATATGGAAGTAGTTGTTGACAGTAGCTTAGGTTTCAAAGTATGCTATTACATATTTTGATTTGTTGTTTTCTCTGGGTTTTTGGATTTGTTTTCAGGTTGTTTCCAAAAATCTTGCCCTAGATTTTTAGGTTTTACCGAAACAAATAAGAGGTCAATTAGGTGAAACTGAAAATTCCGTTATAAGAAAGTGAGAAGTGCAGGGAGTGGAGGAGGTGGAGTACATGAATGGTTCCACGTGATGGGCATAACAGTAAGTTTTAGTTTTCAAAACGATTTTGGACTTACGGATAAATGGGTTCTCCCGGGTGGACTATATGTTAACTAGGTCCGGGTATTCTGGACCAACCAGCAAACCACCCATTTTACATATCTAGGTGTCTTTTTTTTCTGTTTGGGTTTCTACTCTTTCAGTTTTTAGTATACTTTCTAAATCTCTAAAAATCTCATAAAAATCACTATTACCACTGCTCCCTACTCCAAGGACACTTTATAGATTAATAAAGCTCATTACAAGTAACTCACCTCTATTTCTCCCATGTACTGTTAAAATAAACTTAATTTCAACAAGAATCCTAGACAATCCTCTCTGTTTTTCTAAAAGCTAACTATTTACAGTAAAATGAAAATCCTGGCTTGGAACATTTAAAAATATGGTATAAAAAAACAAAACAACATCTCTAATTCTTAATAAACAATGGTAAACTAGATATTCTCTTTACATTTGAGAATAAATAAATAAAAAACAGTTACTAAGAAAACTCATATCCTCTTTCTCCCCAAACTTCCATTTAGTATACCCAATATGAATCTCTGGGATAACAAAGGGTTTGGCTATAGCCAGGATTGATGGCTTTCAATTCAAGGTGATATATAATAACATTAATATGATAAATGTCATAATAAATATAACTTTTCCTTAAAAAACGAATTCTAACTCGTTTCTATGGAAGTCCTTACAAACAAAATAAGATGATATCATGGGAATTTCTAGAATAAATCTCTAATATGTTAAATTACAGAAACTTGCCTTGTCTTGTATTAGGTGACTTTAATATAATTCTCAGGCAAGACGAAAAACAAGGAGGTAATTTTTTTAATAAAACTGAATATGAGTTTTGTGCAAGAATAATCCAAAGAGAAGGCCTCGAAGACTTGGGATTTTCGGGTAATCCTTTCACTTGGAACATCAAAAGAAAAGGAAATAAAAACATTCAGGAAAGATTAGATAGAGTATGTGTAACAGATAACTGGATTACTCAATTCCCAAATGCAAATATATCTCACCTAGTGGCAGTGGGATCTGACCACAACCCAATTAAACTAATTTTAGACCCAAGATCAATACACTTTATTTTTTCTTTTAAATTCTATGATACTTGGTTGAAGGACCAATCTTGCTTAGAACTAATATATAATACCTGGAAATTTACCACATCTGAACCTTCTGTTGCTATTTTAGCTAATATAAAAGCTTTAGGAGAATAACTGACTATTCAGAAAAGAGAAGTTTTTGGCAAAACCACAAAGAAGATCAAACAAACTCTAAACCAAATAAACAAATTTTCTACAAACAATGTCTTTGCTAAAATCAAGAAACAATAAATGAGAAAATATGGGAGCTAGAAAATTTATACGATATAAAAGAGGAAATAGCTAAACGAATCTCAAGAGATAACCAGGTAGAGCTACAAGAAAAAAAACACCAAATACTTTCGTGGTAACAATAAAAAAGAAAAAAAATAAACAACATTGATTGCATTTTAACTGAAAATACAGAAACAATTACCAATATTCTGCAAATTGATAAAACCCTAACTACACGTTTCTCTTATATCTTCAATGCCGTTGTGGTATCCAAACCACAACCTTTTTGAAAATATTATCCCTGGTATACTGGAAATATAAACTATGAACTAATGAATTGCCCTTCAGCACATGAAATTTCCAGTGTAGTAAAAAAGCTAAAACCTAAAAAATCTTCGGGACCTAACGGATTCCTAACAAGTTTTTTCAAATATAATTAAAATCTGGAAGAACCTCAAGTAGTGAGGACGGTTCAAAAAAAATTAATAAAATTGATAAAACCCTAACTACACAATACTCTTCAATCTTCATTGTCGTTGTGGTATCTCCAAACCACAACCTTTTTGAAAATATTATCCCTGGTATACTGGAAAATGAAAACTCTAAACTAATGAATTTCCCTTTAGCACATGAAATTTTCAATATAGTAAAAAAGATAAAACCTAAAAAATCTCCGGGACTTGACGGATTCCTAGCAAGTTTTTTCAATATAATTATAATCTGGTAGAACCTCAAGTAGTGAGGCTGGTTCAAAAACAAATTAATAAAATTGATAAAACCCTAACTACACATTTCTCTTTTATCTTCACTGCCGTTGTGGTATCTCCAAACCACAACCTTTTTGAAAATATTGTCCCTGGTATACTAGAAAATGAAAACTCTGAACTAATGAATTGCCCTTCAACACATGAAATTTACAATGTAGTAAAAAAGCTAAAACCTAAAACATCTCCAGGACCTGATGGATTCCTAGCAAGTTTTTTCAAATATAATTAGAATCTGGTAGAACCTCAAGTAGTGAGGCTGGTTCAAAAACAAATTAATAAAATTAATAAAACCCTAACTACACATTTCTTTTCTATCTTCACTGTCGTTGTGGTATCTCCAAACCACAACCTTTTTGAAAATATTGTCCCTGGTATACTGGAAAATGAAAACTCTGAACTAATGAATTGCCCTTCAGCAAATGAAATTTTCAGTGTAGTAAAAAATCTAAAACCTAAAAAATCTCCGGGACTTGACGGATTCCTAGTAAGTTTTTTCAAATATAGTTAGAATCTGGTAGAACCTCAAGTAGTGAGGATGGTTCAAAAAAAAATTAAAACAATTTTTCTGAATCCAGAACTAATCAAAACCTCCATTATCTTAATACCAAAAACAAAAAATCCAAAAACACCCTCTAATTTCAGACCTATTAGTGTTTGCAACACACCTTATAAAATTATTTCTAAAATTCCAGCAAACAGAATGAAGTCGATCCTTAAAAGAATAATCTTTGCTTATCAATCAGCTTTTGTTCCTCGACAATAGATTTCTGATAACATTATAATAGCACAAGAACTGGTACATTCTCTTAAAAGAAATAGAAACAAAATAGGGAATTTGGTTGTCGAAATCGACATGTCAAAAGTGATAAGTGCATAATTTATATATATTTTTTTGCTAGATTTTGTGTGAATTACCTTGTATTATTGTTACTTTTGCATTTTATGTCTTTTACTAGGTTATATCTCTAAAAGAAGTGGAAATGGAGTGTCACAAAGGAAAAAATGCCAAAAACGCAGTGGTGCTCAGTCAGATCCAAGATTTCTTCTCAATATGTCGAAGAGAACGAAGAAGCGAAGACAATGGCGAAAGAATGCGGTCATTCCAACGCCGTTTGAAAAAATTATGAGAGAAACAAGTTCATAATTATCTTAGATGGTCAAGCCATTGAGGAAAAAGTCAGAAACTTTTATTTTCCTTGGAGGTTTAGATGGCCGAGGCAAGACATATATCTTAGAGGGTCAGGTGGCTGAGGAAGATACATGAGCTAGGTATTTTTTTACGGGTTTTTATGTTGTTTTTGAGTTTCAAAAACTTAGTATGACCTGATTTGAGCACGGGCACTGCTATACTTGATTTCATATATAAGAAGACTTCCTAGATCTTTTTACAATATCATATCATCTGCAACAAATGAAAACATAATTTTGGAGCGATTTAGGGTTTTCTCCTTTAGAGGGATAAATTTTTGATGGGGGCGTTTCTGATGGGGGCATGAGGACAAATGATACATTGACATGTGTCTTTCATATTAGTTATTTTATCAAATTATGTTTCCAAAACTATAAATATAAAATATAACCAATTAAGATAACCAATTTTTTCTCCAAAAATACACTTCTTTTATATTTTTGGAAACACAATTTGTTTGAATCAATAAATAGGAAAGACACATGTCAATATATCATTTGTCCCCATGCCCCTATCAAAAAACGCCCCCATCAAAAATTTATCTCCTTTAGGGGAAGACCCGTGGTTATGGATAAACCCATGAGTATGTAACTTTCTTTTATTGGTTATGGATGTAATCCTAAGTCCTAGACATGTAAATCAATCTGCCTGGTTAGTTTTAATGTTAATTATCTCATTTATCGCTTATGCTCTAATGTTTATATTGTCATTCATGATTGAATACTTGCTCGTTTAAGTTGGAAATCGAATGTTCGTATGTCCACATCTAAAGCTAAACTAGGGTTTAGAGATACAAAATAGTCGATTGACCCGGTTACAAGTAGCTTGGTGTTATTATTGATTGTACTCGAAACCTTCATGTAATTGCATGTAGAAGCTTAACCTAGGTTAAATCCATGTGGCTCTTGTGCCAGATTGCTGGAATAACCTAAACTGATGAAGACCATTGCTTTTATTGGGTTAAACTTGAGTAGATCTTGCATCAAGTTATTCATTGAGAAGGATTCAAAGTGTGGCTCTTGTGCCTTTGATGATACAAGGAGTTTTACCAGAGTAAGCCTGCGATAGGATGCTCTAGGGTTATTGATACGAGAAGGATTGAACGTTAACTTGAATCGATGGACAAGCATGTTTATTGATGGAAGATGAAACCTCTAACCAGTATTTTCTTCCCACTTATAATTTTTATTTACTTCGTTTTTATTTTTGTTAGTTTACTTTAGTTTAATTCACTACAATCCCCTTTGCTTAATAAGAAGTCAAAGACAAATAACAATTATATAGCTCCTCGTAAGAACGATATTTATTACCACTACATTACTTATTAGTATTAGTGGGAAATATCTGAATTAATTTGTAGCACGTATGACACGTATCAGAAAGCTTTCGACATACTCCAAGGATCATCGAATCATACATATGATTCTCAGCGTTTTACTGTGAGGACACAATATCTCTTGCAAATCTACCGTGCCGCACGGTCTTCCACTCGTGAGTGGGATCCTGACAACGCACACCGTACCGCACGGGTGAGGGGGTGATCAGTCCTAATGCTAAGGATAGTGGGATACCAACCACCGTTCCAAACAGATTTTCTGGCAAACTCAAAGAACTAGGTCAAGCTCAACCGAACATCTTTTACAAATGATATGAATTACTCAAAATATTTAGTAATCATTTCTAGCTCAATGGTATGAACTGTCACCATGTACAACAACCATCCTTCTAAGATGATATGAATTGCCTCTAAATGGCAACAACCATCTCCAAGTCTCATTTGGTGATATGAATTGGAATCCAACAATCACCCTTCATTTCTCATTAGATGATATAAACAAACTCGAAGAGGGTGCAATCATCTCTTAAGGTAGTATGAATAACCATTAAGATGCCTGCAACTACCTCTTACCAACGATATAGACTGCTAAGATTGCAATCATCTCCGAATAGATGGTATGAACTGCTTGGGAGGAACCAACTCTTTCCCGATGATATGAACAACCTAAAGCAGTTACGCTGAACCGCATAACGGATGCATATGTACGCTTTCCGTTGCTCGAAGGGATCAATCACGAATGTAGTTCGTCACCCATTTTATTTAGATAGTATGAACTACATATAGTGGTAGGTAGAAACTATCTCTAACCATATGATATAAACTATCCCATTTATATAACACACATCTCTTTTTGATAGATAATATGAACTGCCTGTATTGGCAACAACTTTCTCTAAATTTAGGTCCAACATCTATCACATCCGCAACTAGAGATGCACTTCAAAAAATCTAAAGTTTTATATCATTTTGAAATTCATGAATAATAGGTATCTGAAACAGCAATTTCATAATACTATGAATTCCAAAAGAACATAATATTTTATCAACAAACAATGCATTGAAGTGATATCAACATATCAATTAACAAGAATTTAATTAATTAATACTATAACAAATACTCAAACCAAACTCACGATCCACAAGCCCTGCAAAGAGTAGGCAATACAAAAGAAATACAACAAGTTTAACATCAACTACGAGAAGAATGTATACCTTACCATATACTAAACTTAGTTGTAGAAGACAAATCTACCGAATCAATTAGTAATTTAGTAACATATCCAGAATTTATCCCACACTTAAAACGCATATTAGTACAATCATCTCTAAAGTACTGTAGACGGATTAAGAAAGTGAATCAAACATTTAGGTACATTGGTATTCAAGAGGGTTAGATATTATATATATAAAATGAACAAATGCGAAATGATAATCAACCATAGGTATAACATGTATGGGAACATATTAATTTGTTATATATATATATATATATTCATTGTATCCAGAATCGTTTCGCATGGATGATTGTAGCTTGGTCACATGAGCGACCCAACCATAAACAGGAAATTACATCACCATTAACCAGTCCATACCTCTTATAAACATGCCCTCAAAAATAACTCTACATACATTTATTACATACTAAAATTAACCTGTAATGTAAGCAATCACAACACAGTTATAGGTAGCAACACATATGTTTATGATACTATGCGTTTAAGCTAGTAACCAACGATTCATGCACCCTACATCAGTAGCTAGTATGGGTCACAAATCATAAAAGCTCTAATTTATAAATTTAAAGGAAGTGAGCATGTATCTACAAATTATATGAGAACCTTTGTCATAACCATTCCCAATAGTATGTGGTTTAATTGTATGTATAAATCATACATTTCTTATCCGCATGTTAGTTTTTTAAGTAACAAAAGTGCATTTGTTCATGCATTCTACCAAAACAAAGTGAATTTCAAACAAGAGATTCAATAGATCCTTTCAATTGTTACAAACAGTTTAAGCTCGTTATCTTCCTTAACCATGGAGTCTAAATAAGGTTTACAGTTATTCTATGGGAGATAGAAACATGATAATTATCATCAAAGTATGAAGCACCATCGATAACCAAGTAACATAAAGTCGTTTACATAATAACTCAATAGAGTTCAGCTGTTTTAGTTTATACGATGTCACTACAATTATAAACTAGAAAGCAGTAATCCGTTGATCAGATCATAACCAAATTTTTACCATACATTCACAAGTATAACAAATACATTATACGAAATTTTATAAAAAATTAACGGTTTGATATCAAGCTACAACTGATTTTATATACTCTAAAGGGACTGAATTCTGACAGACATGACTGCAGAAAATACCATATAACATGATTCATTTGTTTTTAAACTTTTACAGATGAATCATCACCAAAATGGGTTACTCATATGCAAAAATCAGATAAATCCAATGGTTCATTAAAGAGATAAGTGCATGACAATCTGGATGATTTCAGTATCAACACACATAATTTAGTCTCGATGTTCCTATACTTTGGGGCACCTAAAATGATCAGAACTTCATGAAAATTTTATAGTATGTTACCTATGCAAGTACAAACAACATACTAAAATTTCAGATTCATCCGATAAACGGGTATTGAGAAACTCAACGAACAAGTGGATGTACAGGGTCTGAATCCAGCTAACTGCAGTCTCAATTTATCCAAACTTTGCAATAGTACCTGAAACCTGATCGTCTTGAAATTTTAGTCGTACATCTACAACATAACTAAGTATGACATACTCAAAATCCATCACAATCCAACCACTGGATCTAAATATATTAGTAAAACTAAAAAATACTTTCAAGGATTACAAGTGACAAAGAGGGAATGAGTAATTCTTTTCAATACAACATGAATTGGGTGAAACTACATAAACCCATATAGCTAATCAACATGACTTGAAATTTTAACCAACAAATTATGAACAATCCCAAAATTTCATAAGAACCTTAATTCTCAAATTTTACATTAAGATGAAATTAAACCCAAATCATCATTAATCAAATATAAAACGAAATCATTGAGTAAAAAGTCCCCTTACCCTTTCTTACAAACCAACGCATAACTTGATATCAACAACTCTTTAGTATCCTTATCTTTCAGATGGGATGTTTTCAACTGCAAAAAAAAAAAAAATCCGAAAAATAAATGCGGTTCAGATGGACTTTTGATGAGGAAAATAAAAAAACTCTAAGGGTTCATACTTAAAAACTTGGAATTATTTTTGTAAACCTATCCTTGAAGGGGGTCTAGTCTTCGAGGAAGTGGGAAAATGTAATCAAGCCATGACTGCAAAACTGTCATGGCGATTATTGACATAACCAGAATCTCTGTGGTCATCTATCCGAAAACAAAAATATTTCAGGAACACTCATTTGTTTTACTCTACTTTTCTTACCACAACTTCTTATACTTGGAAATGTATATTCCAAGGATCTAGACTAATACACAAATATAACATATGAGAGGTAGGTAACGGATGTTCAATAAACATATGGATTGACAATTGGATCTCAGGTATATTACATACTCTAAATGAGTTAAGCTTATTTAGAATTCAAACTTTAACGCTCATGACAGAGTTAATTGGTTATGACACAAAAGAGTGGAACTCAAACAAGATACACAACAAATTTTCTAATAATATAGCAAACAAAGCAGAAGGAAATCTTCCAGGTGATAAATTAAGATGGGGGTTGACGGAGGATGGAAACTACTTTGTGAAATCTTTTACAAATAATTAAACAAAAATAATTCTGAAACCATTAAAATACAACCTGATTTATGGAAGACCTTTTGGAACTTAAAGCATATCTCAGGGAGTGAAAATATTTCGGTGGAAATGCCTTTCGAATGCTTTACCTATAAGAGGCATCCTTTTTCTATTCATGAACAATATAAGTAGAAAGTGCATCTTTTGTAACAAAGAAACATAAACTTTATCTCATATTTTTTTCAATCGTAACTTCACGAGATCAGTATGGACTTTACCACCTTATCATGTAATGATTCAATCATACTCATAACTGCTTTATGAATCACTATAAACTTTGGATTTCAAAAGATAAAGATGGAAAAAATTTGAACATTACTTCGACTAAGTGTTTTTTTTTTGGTACATATGGAAAGAAAGGTGTAAGAGAATTTTTTACGAAAAACATGAAACTAGTCTACAATATCCATGGCAGTCCAGAGAAATTTACAGTTCTTGAATAAAAAGAAGTAGGTACTGATGGAAACATAAAAATAACATACAATACAACTATATATTACGCACACAGATAAGAAATGGAAGAAACCTATGGAAAATACTAATATCTTAAACTTCGATGCCTCATGGAAGATTCTAATAGTGGCTATGACTTTCTGGTGAGAAATCACTTAGGTACTTGAACAACAGCAGGAGCAGGAAGAAACTGCGCTCGTAATCCAGAAGAAGCAGAAGCTCTAGCCATGCTTCAGGCGACTAATTCGGTAAAAAATTCCAGCTACAAAACTTCTACATACAAGGAGATTGTAATAAACTGATTAACAATATGCAAGGGAACAACACAAATATTAAATGGAAATGTTGTGCTAGATCGTCAAGCTTCTGCTCAAATTCTAAAAGAATACAACAATTTTTTGGGATACAAATTCATCTATCGAACATGAAATAGGGCAACAAATAGTATGGAAAAACAGGGAGAAATTTTTGTAACAACCAAATATGATTCTTTTATTTCCCATCTTTTTGTAATGTTTTCATCTTAGCAGAAAAATCTAATGTAGCCTTAGCTCCATTAGAAAGGTCTACTATACCTGTATCTTGCTTGCTTGTATCTAACTTAAGCGAATGTATCTTGCTTGTATCTAACTTAAGCGAAGGTACTATACACATACGAATAGAAGATCCTTGTACAAGGAAACCAAGGTCCTTATTTATATATTTCTATTTTCAAAAAAAAGTTCCGTGTAGTTAATTTTTCTAACAAAAGACAACAACAACTTTTTTCTTCCTAATGTTTAAAAAACAACAAAATATATCAGTAGTTCTTTATTTTAAAAGGGAACTGTCAACTCACTATGGTCACAAAATACAGCACAAGTTGATGTAACTTGTCGGTAACTCAAAACACTAGATCTAGTAGATTCGGCTCCCAAAAAGCCGGATCCGACATTTGCATACATAAAAATAAAACATTAAATATTTGTAGTAGAGCATAGATCTATAGTTTTACGTATAGTCTATTCATTTACATACTACAGTTCACATATCCAGGTAAAGAAAACACAAGATCTATTCAGCCAGCCTCTATGTACAACCGCGCTATACCACATGCAAAATGCGGAAGAAGCAACGAAAATTTTCTCCATTAACTTATGAGTTTAAGACCCATTAAGAATAGCTTTTAAGTTTATTCAACAATAAAACCATGATTTTATTGTTGAATAAACTTAAAAGCTATTCTTAATGGGTCTTAAACTCATAAGTTAATGGAGAAAATGAAATGTCAATAGCTTGCATGTGTAACTGAAGGAAAAGCGGTGATACTTCTTTTTTTATTAGAATTTATTGGCCTTAAGTTCTCTTTTTTGGTTAGTGCCTATATAAAGGCATTGTTGTATTGTTTGAAAGCACAACTCAGGGTAATAAACAGAAGTTAAGTATCTTGGTGATTTCAATTTGAGTTGTCAAATTGGTATCAGAGCTTATGGCGAATGTGACAGGTCAAATGTCGCTACCACGACTAACGAAGGAGAATTATGAGAATTGGAGCATTCAAATGAAAGCTCTTCTCGGATCTCAAGATACGTGGGAGGTGGTCAAAGAAGGTTTCGAAGAACCAACAAATACCACGGGATGTACGGCGGCTCAAAACGAGGTGTTGAAAGAGACACGATCGAAGGATAACGCGGCACTATACATGTTGTTCCGAGCCGTTGACGAGTCAGGCTTTGAGAAGATTGTCGGTGCAACTACTTCAAAAGAAGCGTGGGACATTTTAGAAAAAGTGTTCAAAGGAGCCGACCGAGTCAAGCAAGTGGGTCTCCAAACTCTTCATAGCGAGTTTGAGAGCATAAAGATGAAGGAGTCAGAAGTTGTATCTGACTATATCACGCGTGTACAAGCCATGGTAAACCAACTTAATCGTAATGGTGAAGCAGTAACCGATGCACGAGTTGTGGAGAAGATTTTGAGATCTTTAACCGACAATTTTGAGAATGTTGTGTGCGCGATAGAAGAGTCAAAGGACCTTGCGACGCTTACAGTCGACGAGCTTGCCGGTTCTCTCGAGGCACACGAACAACGTAAGAAGAAAAAGAAGGAGGAGACACTAGAGCAAGCACTTCAAACCAAGGCGACAATTAAAGACGAAAAAGTACTTTATTCTCAAAATTTTCGAGGTAGAGGGCGTGGTCGTGGAAGCCGTGGAAATGGTCGCAGCAGTCGTGAAGGTACTATAAGGAGAAGGAACAGTCGAGTCAACCAAAATGGCGTATAAGAGAACACGGTCGAGGAAGAGGCGGCCGATCGAACTATTCCAACATCGATTGCTACAAGTGTCACAATTATGGTCACTACGCGAAGGATTGCAACTCCACAAATGTTACAATTGTGGTAAAATGGGGCATTTTGCAAAAGATTGTCGAGCCGATAAAAAGGTGGAAGAAACAACTAACCTGGTCTTGGAAGATGAAGAGAATGAAGGTTTTCTCTTGATGGCTCAAAATGAAAACAACATCAACAATGACACTCTGTGGTATCTCGACTCAGGGGAAAGCAACCATATGTGTGGTCACGAGTACTTATTCAAAAAGATGAAAAGGATTGAAGATGGTCATGTATCGTTTGGAGATGCATCAAAGGTGGAGGTGAAAGGCCAAGGTACGGTTTGTTACTTACAAAAGGATGGCTTGATAAGGTCGATCCAAGATGTTTATTACGTACCAGATCTCAATACCAACATTTTGAGTTTAGGGCAACTCATGGAGAAAGGTTACTCGATACTCTTAGAAGATCGAGTACTACACTTGAAGGATAAGCAAGGGCGTCTGGTTGCTCGAGTCGAGATGGGAAGAAATCGGATGTACAAACTGAATTTGAGAACCCGTGCGAGAAAAATATTTGCAAGTCAACGTAGAAGATAAGGCATCGCTGTGGCATCTCCGTTTTGGTCACTTACATCATGGGGGTCTAAAAAGGTTAGCAAAGAAGAACATGGTGCACGGGATGCCGGACATGGATTATGAGGAAAATTTTTGTGAAGAATGTGTGCTTGGAAAACAAGCGAGAACCTCGTTTCAAAAGAAGGCAAATTATCGAACTAAACATATTCTCGAATTGATTCATACCGACATATGTGGACCAATCACCCCCGAATCTTTCAGCGGTAAAAGGTACTTCATTTCCTTTATCGATGATTTCTCACGGAAAACTTGGGTTTATTTTTTGAAAGAAAAATCTGAGGCATTCGAGGTGTTCAAAAAGTTCAAAGTGATGGTGGAGAAGGCAACTGGTAAACATATCAAAGCCATACGATCTGATAGAGGTGGCGAATATACTTCGACGGCTTTTATGGAGTATTACGAGGAGCAAGGCATAAGGAGATTCTAACCGCACCATACTCTCCTCAACAAAACGGTGTGGCCGAGAGGAAGAATCGGACTATTCTCGACATGGTTCGATCAATGCTCAAAAGCAAGAAGATGCCAAACGAATTCTGGGCAGAAGCTGTGCAGTGTGCTGTCTATATACAGAATCGATGTCCACATGTGAAGCTAGATGATCAAACACCACAAGAGGCATGGAGCGGAAAAAAGCCGACAGTTTCTTATCTCAAAGTGTTCGGTAGTATGGCTTATGCACACGTACTGGATTAACGAAGAACGAAGCTTGAAGACAAAAGCAAAAGGTACATTTTTATTGGGTATGATGAGAAGACAAAAGGGTACAAGCTACTCGACCCGATAAGCAAGAAGGTGATGGTAATTCGTGATGTGCGAGTAAACGAAGCAAGTGAATGGGACTGGAACAATTCGACAGAAGTTAACATCAAAGTTGGAGAATCATCCGTCGTTGCATCAACAAGCAAACGGAAAGACTCTGAAACTACCGATGATGAAGATGAACCTCGACTACCCAAAACGCGAAGTTTGCAAGATTTGTATGATTCAATAAATGAGGTACACCTTGAATGTCTTTTGGCAGATGCTGAAAATATCAGTTTTGAAGAGGCGACGCGAGATAAGAAGTGGCAAACTGCTATGAACGAAGAAATTAAGGCGATTGACCGCAATAAAACATGGGAACTAGCAGAATTGCCGAAAGGAAGTCACCCTATTGGTGTGAAGTGGGTGTTCAAGAAAAAGATGAATGCTCAAGGCGAGATAAAACGGTACAAGGCGCGACTTGTTGCGAAAGGATACATGCAAAAGGCAGGAATCGATTATGACGATGTATTTGCTCCTGTTGCAAGAATGGACACAATCTGATTACTCATTTCACAAGCTGATAAATTCAAATGGTCGATATTTCAAATGGATGTCAAATCGGCATTCTTGAATGGTGTACTCGAAGAAGATGTCTACATCGAACAACCACCCGGGTATATAAAAGTCGGAGAAGAGAAGAATGTGCTAAAATTAAAGAAGGCGCTTTACGGGTTGAAACAAGCACCGCGGGCATGGAATACACGTATCGATTCATATTTCAAGGAGAACGGGTTCAAGCAATGTCCCTATGAGCATGCTCTTTACGTAAGAAGAATGGAGGTAACGTGTTATTTGTTGCTCTTTATGTTGATGATCTTATTTTTATGGGAAACAATGATAAGATGATAGAAGAGTTTAAAGGCACAATGACACGGGAATTTGAAATGACAGATTTGGGGTATATGAAGTTTTTTCTTGGTTTGGAGGTTAGACAAGTAGAAACAGGTATTTTTGTATCACAAGAGACTTATGCAAAAGAGATTTTGAAGAAGTACAAGATGGCAAATTGTAATCCTGTTTCAACACCAATGGAACCAGGTGCAAAACTTTCGAAGTTCGATGGAGGAGAACGTGTCGATGCTAGTAAATATCGGAGTTTGATAGGAAGTCTTCGCTATCTCACATGCACAAGACCAGATCTTTCATTAAGTGTCGGCATTGTAAGTCGGTTCATGGAGGAGCCGGTTTATTCACATTGGAAGGCGTTGAAGCGAATCCTACGGTACATCCAAGGAACGGTGTCACTCGGGATGTTCTACTCAAAAGCAGAAGATTACAAGTTGGTTGGTTACTCCGACAGCGATTGCTGCGGAGATATAGACGATCGAAAAAGTATCGCGGGATATGTGTTCTTTATGGGAGATACTGCATTTACTTGGATTTCAAAGAAGCGATCGATCGTGACACTCTCGACTTGTGAAGCTGAATATGTTGCAGCACCTTGGTATGTATGTCATGTTATATGGCTTAGAAAATTGTTGAGAAAGATGGAGCTAAAGCTACAAGGTGCAATCGTGATTCAAGTTGACAATAAATCAGCAATTGAGTTAGCAAAGAATCCAGTGAACCATGAAAGAAGCAAACACATCGATGTTCGTTTTCAATTTATCCGAGATCATGTTAAGGAAGGAAGTGTGGAATTGGTGCATGTGACAAGTCAGGATCAAGTTGCGGATATCTTCACAAAACTACTACCAAAAGTATTATTCGACAGATTCAAGAAGATGATCGGCATGATGGATGGTAGAAGCATTTAAGTTTACAGGGGAGTTTTGTTGAATAAACTTAAAAGATATTCTTAATGGGTCTTAAACTCATAAGTTAATAGAGAAAATGAAATGTCAAGAGCTTGCATGTGTAACTGAAGGACAAGCGGTGATACTTCTTTTTTTATTAGAATTTATTGGGCTTAAGTTTTCTTTTCTGGTTAGTGCCTATATAAAGGCATGTTGATCCTGTTTGATGTATAATTCAGAAAGAGTAATATAGAAGAGTTAAATACTCTTGAGAATTCCATTTGAGTTATCATTTATTACTGCAGCCATAAATCCGGGGATGGCGCACGTGACAATGCCATCGGCTCAGACCTAAAATATTCAAATACCATGGAATGGCACAGGAAGATAGCTGGTGGTACTAGCTCAATTAGTCATGAAACATACTGTCGACGTCAAAATGTTTGTCGAAACTATTGCAGATGGACCACTATCACGGAAGAAACTCGCAAAGCTCGCTGCTAAAGAAAAACCAAACCGCACATAAAAATGAATGCTAGGAACACTTCAGAGATAGACTCTGGGATCAGCGGCATTTAACGGAAGGACAAAGCACGACCCAGATCGACGAACAGAGCAGACACCAGTAAACACGCCAAACCACAGCAATGAACTAAGTAGTTGACGAAGTGAGATCTATGTAAGCCGTGAATCAAGGTTCACGACATATTCCCACGGAGATATAAACTAGGATCTTACCAGCATGTTCGCAAGGATGGATGTGGCCCCGACACTGGCTCACCATAGAACGATACCCAAATACGTTGAAAAATTATGTGTGGCAATAGTAAGACGGAACCCATTCTATCACTCTCCACGAGGATAGAATCAAGGTTGTTTGTATCGTTATCAAATAATATACGTGAGAGTCGTATAGACCGCTTCATAGTTATAATCTTGTTTAATATAGAAGTCCAGCTGGTTTATTATGGAAGCCAATTTGGTTTATCAAAGGAATATACCGGATTTAATTTGGAAGTCTTGTCGGCCTATCATAGAGGCCCATTGTAGAAACAAATTGGGCTTAATTCGGAAGCCCAATCGGCCTATTATAGAGGTCTATTACTTTATCGTAGAAACAAACTGGGCTTAATTTGGAAGCCTATTTGGCATATTATAGAGGCTCATTTAAAATTGAATTTGGTTTAATATGGAAATCCGGTTGGCTTATTTTGAAAGTCATTTTAAGATGAATACAAATCCTGGAAAGATAAATATGAATCTTCTGGGATAAACCCAAATCCAAGAAGATAGACAAGAATCTTCTAGGATAAACTTAAATTTCGAGAAGATATATATGGATCTTCCAAGATAGACATAAATCCCGAGAAGATAAATATGGATCTTCTGGGATACACTCAAATCCTAGAAGATAAACAAGGATCTTCGACAATAAATTTAAATCCTAAGAAGATAGACATGGATCTTCCAAGATAGATATAAATCCGGAGAAGATACACTAGGATCTTTCAAGATAAATACAAATATGGAGAAGATAAACATGGATCTTCTGGGATAAATACATATAAAGGATAAGTACAAATCCATGTGGTTATTTAAGATAACTGCAAATCTAGATGATTATTTGAGATAACTATAACTAGGTTTGATTTCTGCCTATAAATAGGGGCTGAACTCCAACTCGAAAGGTACACAATTTCTATTTCTTTCTCCACAACTCACCTGCTTAGAGCTCTTCCTGACTTTAGCATCAGAGTGTCTTTACAGATACCCCATAATTTTTATCTTTCTAGAGAATTGAAGCAACAGTGGAGATTCAATCATCTCACACATATCTCGAAGATTGTTGAGGTAATTTATTTTGCACCAACAAAGGTCAAAGGTCTAATTGGTGTTGACCAAGGTCTCATTGGTGTAGTGGTCAACAAGGTTGAATCAAAAAGGTCACGTTGCATCAGCTAGTATGTTGCTTCTTCGCAACTAAAAGGGCCGTTTTTACCTATCAAACAACAGGGAATTTTGAGTAGAAAAGATCTATAGAAGTGCTGTAATTCCAAAACCTTGTGCCGTCAAATATTCCTTGTATAGTGCTTACCCAAGTTATCTAAGGACATACTGCTACTAATTAAAATGTGCTATTGAGAGTATACAAGAGAGTTTCAAGTTTTCTTCTGGCTTATCATACACAAGTGGACCAAGTACGACGTTATACTGCAAGGTTTGCATATATGAAAGTAGGATAAATTAAGTGCCTGACTCTTAACTAGCATTGCAACAAAAACATCTAGGTACGGTGTACGAAAAGTTCTCAGCCGCATACTTTCAGATGATAATGGTGATATCAATGATATTAGCATGGAATGTTAGTCGGCATAATTATTGTTGGAAATTCGGAATTTGCAAGACGATTTTTCACCTTCCCCTCTATGGGTGGTATTACAACTACTAGAACTAGTCATGTTTTTCCATTTGTTGTCAGCACTTGTAATCTTTGCTTAAAGGCTAGAAACCGAAATCCAGCAAGAGCTTATAATGCTTAATTTTAAAGTTGTTAAGACTTCAATACATTGAAATTCAATTCCATTAAAAGTAATTTCATTACTACTTGCAACAACTGAAATCGGGAACTCCGAAACCACCACCTCTTCTGTGGGGCAACACAGCTACATCTCATCTGGAACATGCAAAGCAAAGGCGGCGAGATAGCAATTTGAATCTGTTCTGCTGGTACAACACAATACAGGGTTGCCGTTAGATATTCCATCTCACTCCCGAAACTAACAAAAACTACCTACCTTCTAAATTTACCCAAATTGAATAATTTTGGACAAATGGGCAATTAACAAACAAATCCACTATAGTAGCAGTAACTGATATTCTAACGACGTGCTACGAAATCCAGCAGTGTAGAGCCGGACCTGAAGCTTGGTGGTAGTTGCATCTTTACGAAGAAATTCCTAGGTTTATGATCCTCATCAGTTTCAACAGGATGCATAAAAAAATGAAGAATATTAAGTGTACCTGCCATCTTCATCTTCAATTCCACATTTCAGAAGTGTGTTGGGAAAGAAACCACTGCCATTGACACCATGATCATCATCAGTGAAGCTATATAAAACCATCAAAGACGACAAAGATATTAATGGGAAAATTGAACGGAAAACATTGCAGAGATAAATGGAGAACGACCCGATTCAGTTGTGCCAGAAGAAACAAACAAGAAATCAATTTGGTTACCAGAATAAACAAGTTCGAGATAAGAATCAAAGTGAGTTAAAACATCAATTAGGGTTATTTAAGTGCTCAGAGGAAAAGCGAAATTCACAATGTTGTTAGAGAGAGAGAAAGTTGGAAGCTGATGCTATCCTCTCGTAGGATGAGAAGCTAAATTCCCAAGGAGGACAAGAACATTCAATATTTGCTGAATTTCAACATCACGAGGTTGCTTTTTAAAATGCAAATTCCAGGAGTCCGATAAAGAAATTATTTCTGAAATCTTACCAAGTTTTCGTGAGCGCTGTGTGGCTTTAGCCATGGATTTAACCAATATACAAAGTCCCCCATCCTGAACATACTTCAATGGCGTAGTGAGCTGCAATTGATAAGCCAAATTGCAATACTTCTCCAGCATGTACAGCCTAGACATGGGGTCCATTCGGATATAAAAACGACATACTTTTCTTTGATAGTTGCACCCCCAGCTGGTCTTTCTCATAAGTGGATCCCAAACACCGCTTCGCCAATAGTGAAACATTTATAAGCTTAATTATCTGAAGTACTAAAAACCAACGACCCAGATCAAAGCTACAAAGTCATCATTTAAAAAAGAAATATTCAACCAGCGTAAGTTTGTAATAAAAGTCGGTACATCAGGCCACAAAATGTTACACATGTCACTGGCCAAACACCTATATCTTATTTATATGGTTTAACACAGTTCATCAGTCTGTTTTTGCTTGAAATTCAGCTCAATGATAAACTTAATTGGCTAATTGCTACAAACTAGGTTTATTCAAATAACAGCATTTCAAGTAGAAGAGCTCAAAGCTTAAACATTATGCATAACACTATTCTCATAAACAACGAATCTCACAATAATCAACTCCGATTTCCCAATGCTACAAGAAATCAGATATGAAAAGAAAAACCGAAATGAAATTTTATCAACAATTGCGAGATAGATATCAATAAAAACAACATTAGCTTCAACTAGTTTTTAAATAATCAGTTGAAAGGTAAAACTTAATATGTTATTAATGTGAAGGGTGTGATATGTGATCCTTAAATTAACTCAAGCTACAAACTATTTAAATAGCTAAGTAACTTCACTAGGAAGAAACCCTTAAACTAGGAAACTACTAGAATAGAAAGCACTGCTAAAACTAAACCTATGCTACGAATCTCATATAATAGGAAACCTCTAACATAATTCACATTTAGTTTTATGTAAGATTAAACATGACCACTGTGAAGAAATCATAACCAAGTAAGAAAAATTAATAAAGTTGTATTCCACAGGAGACAGCCAAATTACTTCATAATGTAAATTTGAGTACTCACTTCAAAGAAAAAGGGTAGAGAAAAGAAATTAGGGTATGCAAAAGGAGAGATGATTACCAGTGCCTACCTGAAGAACTTGAATAAATCCTCTTAACCGCAATGAAAGACTCCGGATATCTATACAAGCTTTCCATGACCTAAAATTCACTGAAAGTGCACTGCGTAACTACAAAAATTAGAGTGTTGTATATTTGCCAAAGAGTCTCTGCAACACACAAAAGAATACCTTTTGAGCAAAGGCATATATAACCTGATCTGAGATGAAGCCAATGCCTGATTTTCACAAATCGATGCCGGGACACGTTCAGTCACAAATAAATACATAGTTAGAGAGATAAAACTATGGTTGCTTGTAAGCCTGAAATACAAACTTCGTGAAAATGATTTTCTTACCATGGGTGCTGAAATACTTCAGAAGATTCTTCTCTCTTTTTTCCTCCTATCTCGTGCTCGTTTTGATAGGATATGGTTGCATTCTTTTCTTTTTCCTTTCTGTAATCTTGTATATATCCAATAACTTCTGAGCATCTTCCTTCCTTCCACCTCTTGTTAATATACTACTTACACAAATAACAGTACTTTTGCATGGACCAAATCTTTTCTTATCCATCTCTTCAAACAACTCGAGAGCCTTACGTCTATAACTGTTTCTAACCAATGTGTTTAAGTCAAGCTTATAAGAAAGTTTGTACCAGCCACGAACCAGTATATCATAGGTTGAGGAGCTAGGCAATACTTTTCTCTTAAGCATCTCATTCAGAAGTTCCCTTGCTTGAAACATTCGTCCAGCCTTCGAGAAACCACTTATAAGCACATTGTACGTACCAGTACTGGAGGAAATCCTTTTGGGATCATTTCAAAGTAGAGTTTCATTGCTTTCTTGTTATCTCCATTCTTCCCATGACCAGAAACCAAACTATTATACGTAGAAGCATCTGGAACCAAGCCCCTCTTCAGCATCTCAGTAAGTAAGTCATCAGCCTTATGCATCAAACCAGCATTTGACCACCCACCTATGAGGATATTGTATGTCACCGCATTTGGAACAACTCCTACAACCGACATCTGTGAGAATGTCGAAAATGCCTTCTTTAGATGGCTCCCCTTGATATATCCATATATTAGGGCATTATATGTAATAGTATCTGCTGAGATGCCTATTCTGGTCATGTCTTCTAATACAGAACTTGCCTTTCTCGTCATCCCTAGCTTGCACAATACAGTGCTGAGGGTATTATAAGTCATTCTATCCCGTTGAAACCCCATCTGTAAGAGTAGTTCATGCGTTTTGAAAACTGTGTCAGCGCGACTACTCTTTGAACTTACTTCAAGAACTAATTTATAAGTGACAGAGTTCGGGCAGAACCCTAAAGACACCATTTCATCTAATAAATCCACAACTCCATTTAAATTATCAGCCTTGCAAAACCCTCTTAATATTGAATTACAAGTGATGGAGTTAGGCCGTACTCTGTTAATCTTCATTTCATGCCAAAGCTCGACAGCTTTCTCCAAATTTCCCCATTCACAATAGGCATTGATCATGGTCTTATATGTAACTTGGTCAGGCACTATAAGCTCCTGCATCATATAACTATAAACTGATTGTACCTGATCAAATTTACAAAGTTTTAAGTAACCATTAATGAGGACATTACACATAACAACATCAAGTTTTAAATTTTTCTCTGGCATTTTGCTAACTTTTTCACGAGCAACAGACTCCATTCCCACTTTGAATAGGCCATCAACCAAAGAAGTATAGTTAATGCAGTCAGGAATCAAGCCCCTTCGTGTCATCTCTGTGAAATACTCCTCGGCTTCTTTCATGTTTCCTCCTTTTCTAGAGTTATTCACAAATGCATCAAGAACAAACTTATTTGCCTCAAAGCCTCTTTCCAACATTTCTTGGTATGCTTTATGAGCCAAATCCGTTTTACTTGCCTTAAAGAAGCCATCAATTAGTGTACTGTAAAGGATATCATTTGGAAGAATGCCTTTACTGGCCATGTTCCTCTTCGTATCAAAGACTTTATCAAACATTCCAATTTTAAAGTAGCCATTAATAATGGAAGAGTAACAAATAACATTCGGAACCACATTTGTCTTCTCCATCTGCTCTAACACAGCTTCTGCGCCACTCATATCTCCTACTTTGCAACGTCCATCAACTAGCGCGGAATAAATTACTTGATTCGGAATGATACGAAGCTTTAGCAAGGTTTCTAATAAAATTTCTGCCTCATTAGCTTTTCCAACCTTAAAAAAGCCATCCAACAAAATGCAAAAGACCACCAAGTCCACTGCAATACCAGAAACCACCATCTTGCTTTGAAGAGATAATGCTTCCAAGAAGTTCCCTGCTGTAAATAACGACATGAGCAGACTAGAGTATGAAACATGATTAGGAACAATGTCGCTCTCTTCCATTTCTCCAAACAGTAATTTTACTTTGATAAGATGCTTACACTTGCACAAGCCATTAATAAGAGAACCGTAAGTAACAACATCAGGTAAGATACCATGAGCGAGCATTTTTTCAAACAAATATCTAGCTTCATCAATCCCATGCATTTTGCAAACTCCGTCTATCAATGCAGTATGGGTTATAACGTTAGGCTCCAGACCATAAATTTCAATCTCATCCATAAGTTTGTTGACTTGATCAAATTCCCCAGTCTTACAGAAACCATTTATTAATGTATTATAAGTAATGATATCAGGAGAGAGATTCTTCTCCTCTATCATTTTCACAACCAATTCATGAGCTTTCTTCAGATCTCTAGCTTTACAATACCCATCGATCAATGTATTATAACTAACATCATCTAAATCAATCCCCTCTTTAATAAATAATTGATCTTTTACTAACTCCGCATCATTTACTAACCCGATTTGGCAAAACCCATTAAGTATATTATTACAAGTAAAAGTATCCATCTGTATACCTTTCTTTATCATCTCAGACATAAACACAACAGCTTGTTCAACCATTCCTTGTTTGCAGAAACCCCAAATAATCGTATTATAACTAACAGCATCAACAATCTCTACAGTTCTAATAAAATCTAATGCAGTTTTTAACTCACCCACTTTACACAAAGAATGGATTAATATATTGTTAGTATGAACATTAGGGATTACCTCCCTAGATAAAATCATTTCTGAATATACTACCCATACCTGAGATATCAAACCGGATGCATTGTATTTGTACAAGAGTTGATTCCATGATTGTAAGTTTGGGTTTAGTCCATTACTCCTCATGATCATAAATGTTTCATTGGCTTCTGAGAATCTTTTACAATTTAAGTAAAGTTTTATTAATGTACAGTATAATGATACATAAAGATGGGTTTTCAAAGGTGGGATTACTTTCAATTGTTTGAGTTGGTTTTTATGGTGAGAATCTTTGTTTCGACAAATGGGTACATTGGGTAGTATTGGTGATATAATTTTTAGCGTGGGGTTTAGGTGATGTTGAGAGTGTAATTGATTAGAGGTCAAAATTGAGTAAAATTGACTGAAAGGTTCCAGCTTTTTCATTGGATTTGAAGATTTCATTCTCTGTTCGTTGTTGCTTAGACAGGTAGAAGAAGAGTCTAAAGAACAGTCTTGTGACTTAGTACTAGTAGAACAGGACTAATAAGTATACACTTATTACCAAACCTAGACCATAACTTTATTAAATCTTAACGAAAGTCCTCTCAGTGAGACGAAATTTTCATCTACAGACCTTGTATTTTTGCTGAGACCAACTAACCATGGGATAAGGTCGACCTTAGGCGGATCTGATGAGTTACTGGTTTATCTGACCAGTCCAAACCTGGACCGTTTTTCCCTACGGGTTTAATTTCCTAACCATAATCTATGAAGCATTGGATACTTTAAAAATGGTGACGTATTTATATTGACGTTGTATTAGTATCTTGGAAATACATGGGGATACATATCAGATACTCCATTTAAAATATCATATTTTTATAATTATGAGAAGGATTGGGGGTACCTTGGGATACTTCTGGGATATTCTAGGAAGGGATACTTCCAATAACCTGACATATATTTTTATACACAAAA
>JAJJMC010016780.1:4188075-4209218 GCA_023531435.1 Papaver californicum
CAAAATTTTAAGAATATTAAAGTAATAGTATTATAATATATATATATATTAGTTTGTTGCAGGACCTTGATGTGTGCAGGACCTTGTTGTGTGCGGCTATTAGAAGAACAAATGAGTTTAAGAGGATTACGAAACCCTAAATAAAAAAATAACAAAACCTAAAGGAGTGGGGATCGGCCAAGAGTGGCCGACTAGTCGGTCGGTTGGCACAGGACCCGTAACCCTCCTTTTTCTTTATTTTGTTTATTATTATTAGTCTCTCCTATTGTTTGCTCTTTGAAGCTATAAGGTCTTTGAATTTATATGCTATTCGGAACTACATGTTATCCTTTCATGTCCAAAAATTTTAGACGTGACGTCGTTCAGTAAAAACACTATACGTTCTTCATACGATGTTTGTTTTCGATGATCATCCATAATTCGGAATCAGAAAAATCGTTGGCTATCTCCCTACACGGAAGGAATTAGGTTTTGAGCTCCTTTTGGTGGTTTAATGGAGCAAACAGTAACTCTCCAGGCTCCATATGAAATTCTGACAGTTTTCAGCTTATAGTTCATCTAGGTTTTAGACCATATCTCCTAGACCGTAACTTGGAATAAGATGTCTTTTTAGTATGTCGTAGTAGACATTTAGGGGATCATATGTTGTTTAGAACATTTTGCCCCATTTTATACCCATTGTCACGTTTTTGCAAGGTGATTATGATGTTGTATCAGAAATTGGATATTAACCAAAATTAGGCTTTTGTTTCATTTCGGCCAATGTTGGGATTTTTAATGCAACCAACATTGAGAATGTGTTATTCAAGATCAACCAATCATTATTGGGCCTTTAGCTTTGCGTTTGGCGCGATGGCGACTTAATGCTTTCACGAAGATGCGATGTTTCAACTTAATGCATTCGTGTGCAGCTTGTCATGCGTTATGATAAATCAATGTTATTCTATTATAGTTTGAATATTGATGTAAAGTCAGTCTAAATATTCAACAAGGGAATATAAAGAGGAATTAAGTCGCTCTATACTAGTAGGCAATCTATCTAGGAGCATTGACATCCACCCAGGAACAAAAAAGTGTTCTGGATGTTTATTCTGAATAATCAGAAATCATATGGGGACGAACTACTATCAGCACCAGCGATATTATGAGGAGAATATTGTTCTATACTAGTGATTAGTTCATCAAGGAGTTGCTGTATCATTATAAAAGAGTAAGCACTGAGTTGTACAGTACTAACGTTGTATGCCGAATATTGAGAGCTCTGCCAGATGAGGCTCTAATATTATATGTATATTTTTAGAGAGGGTACATAATCAGTGTGATATGCCTGTAGTAAGCATTCGATATTTTAATTCTCTTTCAGAATATAAAATATGAATTTTATGCTTTTGATGCTAGGTCAGTAGCATATACAACATTATTTCTTTGATTCTACTGCTGGTAGAGATGATCTTACTATTTTATCCTTTGTTAAAATCCACCATATACATTAAGTCCTTTCCTTGGTGAGGTACAATAATGTACCGCAGTAAACATTGAATGGTGATTTTTACTGACATAAGCAAAATAAATTAACAAGCTTAGTCTCTAGATATTACCAGGGATCCTAATTTGATGATGCTCCAATGATGTCGAACTAGTTGTCGAAGGAACAATAGTCGATGTAGTAATGCTTGTAGGATGATAGAGCATCGTCTAGAGAGTATAAATGGGTGAAGCGTGGCTGATTTACATGATGGAGAGACCAAAATTGACCCGTGTACAAAACTGTCACATTACTCCAAAGAGGAAATCCTTGTTTGACTAAGATTTGAAAATCAATTATTATAAAAGGGGTGAAACCCTATTATTTTTTATTATTCCTCTTCACCACCACCGATCAGACCTTCTCTCTCTCCTTCTTTTCTTCAGCGTCATCGGCAACTTCCTCATTTGCCGGCACCGTTGCCGGAATCCGTCCAAGTTCCGGTCAAAATCCGATAAAAAAAAATTCGTGAATAGTTGTTCACGACTTTTATAAAACTATGAGATTTAAATCGTTTAATGATTGATTGGTGATTTGTTTTTTTTAGTAGATTATGATGCCTCCAGGATTATTCTGATTCAGACTCTTCAAAAGAAGAAAGGCAGGACATATATAAGAAATTGAAGTTGACTTCTTCAGAAGCTAAGAGACTTGCTAAGTACCAGGAGAAGCGACGTCGGCTTGAGCGTATGAGACTTACACGGGACATTCAAAAGAACCCTAATGCTTATGTTGATGGAATAGCTTCTGATTCCAATGCAGATGAACAATCTTCTGACTGGGAGTATATTGGTCATGAACCCAAACCGTATCCTCCTAATGAAGTATTAGAGAAACGCTATCAATATGATCTTCGACTTGAGCGCGATAAAAAGGATTATTTAGATATGATTGAAGGAGATCATGAAGAAATCTTGGAAGAAGTTATGGATGGAGAGCTTGAAAAAAATTCTGAAGAAGAATCCGAAGAATTTGGGATTCTAAGGAAGACTCTGAAGGATATGAAGACGATGATTCTGAAGACAATGATGATGAGCTTGACTAGAATCGCTTGCATCGCAGCTACCATGTCTTTCTTTCATGCATAAGAAGCTTTACTTTCATAGTTTGTGATTAAGTATCTTCATTCAATGTGGATGTTGATTGAGCCATAAATTTTTTAAATAATTGTATATTTATCACGTGCCTTTTGAAAATATCTTCGCCGTCATGGAATAGTTGAATGAATGGAATTTATGTGAATGAATGAAAAATTTCGTCATAGTTCGTCGTCAGAAAAATTTCAGATTTAGGGTTTTTTACTGAAAACGCAGTAAAATATTCATACGGAGTCCGTTTTCGATGATCTACCCCAAAATTTTCATTCCCAGAAGATGATCTATCTCCGGTCATGAAAGAATTTGAGTATTGAATTCATTCAGGGTCTCAAAAAGGCGAAACAGACAGAAGTTAGGATGAATTCAGGAAAAATTTCCAGCTCTGACTTAGTTGGATGTTTGGATCATATATCTTAGCTCACTTATCCGATTGATGTAAAACTTTGATATCTTGTAGAGTACATCCATACGAAGAGTTTGATATGTAAATAACCCCTAAATTCATAACCAATTGTTCCCATCTTGCCATTTTGTACAAGGCAGTGCAGAATTGCGACTGACGGGCTTGATGCAAAAACGTCATTTCATGTCCTTACATCATTTTCTTGTATCTTGTATGCTCGACAATGATCCTTTATGTCACTAATGTCTTGTGCTCTAAAATTTCTATTTGTCACTTGATTTCAGTGTTGGTAGCATCACTCTTCTTTGGCGAGCATAGAACTTGCTTCGTGAGTGTTATTGTTCCGTAGAGTTAATGGCACAATGCCCATGAATGAACATTATAATTTTGATATTGGCGATACTTTGACATGGATTGAGGAGGATGAGATGACTATGAGTCGAGAGGCTGTGGGTCATGCTTTCGTGAATTAAGCTTAAGATCTTTCTTTTCTTTGACTAGCATTAGTAACATCAATCGGTGGACTACCAGTCCCCGGTGTTGTTTTAATATTCATTGAAAATATCTAGGGTTTCAGTAACAATCAGAACTGATTTGACTATTCGTATATGATAAGTGTTTATCTTCTTATACATGTCAATCCTCAAGATTTAGGGTTTAACCTCCATATAGATAAACACATCGTCCTAATATCTTCCGTCTTCAAACTTCATCATACATCCGTCTTGATCATCATAGTATTATGTCCGAAAATAGCGCATCATCTGATGGATTCCTTTTCAGGCACAAAAATAGATCATCAAACTTGGTGAAAAATATCCCAGAAAATTTGTTGCAGGTAGATCAAGTTGAACATCCTTCCTCATCTCCATACAACCTGAGACCCAAGAGGATCACTAAGTTTGGTATTCGTTATGATTCTGTTGATTCTTCTCAAGTAGTTGAGACAACAGTAAGTCCTCTTTCAAAATTTTAAATTCTTCTGAGCTTTATGTTAAGTGAATATCAACATCTTGGTGGTATAGCAGGTTGATGTCCACGTGGATGCTTCTGGTAGTGAAAGACGGGATAGGGAGACCATGGTGGATGATAATGATGGTGATGCTCCTCCAGTTGTTTCTTCAATGGATGTCGCAGACATTAATCTTGGTATTGATGCGCTGGAATATGCTATTGCTGGACTTTCTTTCAATGGCCACATGAAGAACATATACCGTGACAGTCAACACGTTGGTGGATTCATTGTTCCCAGACGCTATGTTACTTCTTATACCAAAATATGGAAGAAGTACGGTCACATTGCCACCACAAAGGTGTGGAAGAGTTTCTCTCCTACTCTTGTGACTATGTCACTGGACTGTTGTCCATGATCGAAGAGATAGAAAATAAAAATTTGCATGATGTTACTAATAGAGAGTTGAACAAGTGGGATGATATGATATCTAACTATGAAACTCTCAAATTGAACATAGGTTGACTCCGTCGTCGTCTTCAAATCATAAAGATTGATAGAGCAGCAATTACCGCAAACATGATTTCTTCTGCAAACTCAATTATGAAAGAAGAAAAGGCGTTGGTTGCAGAGTCGGTGAGAGTTGAGGGACTGATCGAGGACTTAAAGGTGCGGACCGAAGAGTTTCAAAAGCGAATCGAGATGATATATAAGAGGAACTATTTGTTGTTAGAAGGTTTATTTTAGAACAAGGGTTTGGGACTGTCATTTCTGTAATTCACATCAATTTCTTTGAGCAAGTAGGTAATTGAATTGGGTGATTGTAGCTTTTTGTACGGAGATCTTATTCTAGATTAATAAAGTCTAATTTGACTTTTGAGTAAACAATGATATGTTTCACACAAATTTGTTAAATAAAGAAATTACATAATGATAGAAATGAGTCAATCCCAGTTCAAGCATAGTATGTTTTAAGCCATTTGTCGTTGCTTATGATTCCTCGTACGTCTCTATTGACATCAACAATGTTGTAATTTCCACTAGCTACTGCGAGTAACTACATGAGGACCTTCCCATTTAGGGGAAAATTTTGGTGCATACATATCTTGTTGAATATGCTTGGATGTCTTGGGTACCAAGTCTCCCACTTTAAACATCCTGAGCTTTACCGTCTTGTTGTATGCATTGGCGATTCTATGACGATAAACCTATGCATACTTCTATGCTTTAGGTCATCTAGTTTCAATGAAGTCTAGTTCTTCTATCCTGGAATTAGATATTTCAGCTTTATCCCATTGTACTCCACTTGCCACGGCGATCCTAGATGATGGGATCTTGATTTCGGCTGGAAGAATAACACCGGCGCTGTAGACGAGTGAATAGGGTGAAGTCCCAATAGAGCTCCTATGTAAATCCGATCTGCCCACAACGCCATAGGCAGCTGGTCGTGCCAAGCTCTGGGATTATCAAGTATTGTTCGACTAGGAATCCGGATCAGAGTTTTGTTAGTACTCTCAGCTTGTCCATTCCCTTGATGATAGTAAGGAGTAGAGAACACTTGTATGACACCATATCTTCGAAGAAAGTTTCTGACTTACTCATTATCAAAGGGCGAGCCATTGTCTGTTATGATATTCTTCGGAATACCAAATCTACCAATGATATATTCTTTGATGAATGCTACGATCGTTTCCTCAGTAGTGGTTTTGAGAGGAATGGTTTCAACCCACTTGGTAAAATACTATGTCGCAGTGATGATGTACTCGTGTTGGTTCGATGATAGCGTATTGATCTTGCCAATAATATCTAGTCCCCAGTTATAGAAGGGCCAAGGACTACTGATTGAGTGAAGAGGTATACATGGCGTGTGAATGAGATTGTCGTGAATCTGGTATTTGTGGCATCTTTGAACAAATGCGGATGCATCATCCTCCATAGTTGGCCAATAGTATCTTTCGTGAATTTGAAGAATAATTTCCTCTTCCCTTGATTTCGCCTTCATGTGTTTCTTTCAACATCATAATGGTTTTAGAGTTGGCTAAACATCGTAGTAAGTTTCCTCCAAAACTTTTCCGATACATAATTCCTTCATGGAAGATAAACCTTTTAGATTTTTGCCTTATCTTGGATGCTTCTCGTTTCTCTGGAGGAAGGACATTATCTCGAATGTACTTGATGTAAGGTTCTCGCCATTCCCCAGCATGATGGATGGTTAGTGCCTCTAACTGATGTGGTGGTGCCTGGCAGTTGGTGCAAGCTCCTTGTAGCGCTCGATATTGAGCCTTTATGGTTGTCCAGTAATACCCGAGACATTGAAGGAATCGATCAGAGTGTTACCACTAGAGTTTGCCCACATACTTCATCATGCACATGGTTAAGTTGATGTTGCTTCTTCCTCTCCAAGACATCTTGACAGTGATCCATCTGGATTTCTAAAATATAGTACTCCATGAAGTAAGAAGAAATTCTTTAAGTTTTTGAGCTTGCCTTTTCCTTGAGGAAGCGAGCTACTGAGTTCGTTGGTGATTGGTGTTCTCCAGTCATCTACTTGAACGTCCTCGGCATGAGCCAGCCATGTTGATAACATAGTTCGTCTTTATATTGTTAGTGTTTTCTCCAATCCTTCAAATTGTAACTTACAAGCTAGAGTGTCTAAGCAATCAGCATGTATGTTGTTGGCTCGTCCAATATGAACTATTTTTGCTTCAGCGAAGTGAGTTAACAGTTTCTGAGCCTTAGTCCTATAAGGAGATAATGTTACTTCTTTGAAGGAGTATACTCCATTCAAGAAGGCTTCATACTCTGCTGAACTATTGGTGCATTCAAAATCCAGTTTGGATGAGTGAGAGAAGACCTCTCCAACTGGGGATACTAGAACTATACCGGTTCCTCCTGTGTTATTACTAGGAGTAGCAAATCCATCGAAGTATAACAACCATGTTTCTTCTTTGACAAGGGAGATTTCTAGGAATTCTCCAGGTATGCTTTTATGCAACATGGTAATGTCTTCACCTGGGAAGGCTGCTAGTAAGTCTACCATTGCTTATCCTTTTACCGCTTTTGGAGAAACACATGCTATGTCAAATTCTGACATTTGAAGTAGCCACTTTGATGCTCTTCCTATCAGGGACGGTTTTGATAGTATAAATCTGATGGGATCAGCTTTGGTGACCAACACTATTCTGTTAGAGAATAGGTAGTGTCTAAGCTTTGTATAACATGAACCAATGATAAACATTTTTTTCTGCTTTGGGGTATCTAAGCTCCGTCTTTCAGTGAGCGGCTGATGTAATAGATTGGGTACTCAATTCTCATGTCGTCTTCTTGAGCGAGAAGGGATCCTGTCGCAACATCACTGGAAGTTGTGTATAGGAGTAAAGTTCGTTGTTCTATAGGAGATTTCATGACAAATGGTGATAACAATAATTGTTGGATTTTGCAGAATTCTTCATGTTGAGTGGTGGACCAAATATATTTCGCCCCTTTCTTCGGCAATGGGGTGAATGAGGCTACGAACTGAGCTACCGCTGGAATAAAATGCCTGATGTATGATATTTTCCCCATAAAAATTTTAATATCTCTCACAGTTTGTGGTGGAGACATGGTGGTGATTTCTCGAGTCTTGACTGGATCTACCGTGATTCCTTATGCCGTTACTTGAAATCCCAGGAACTTGCCAGATGAAACACCAAAGGCATATTTTAATGGGTTCATCTTTAGCTTATATTCATGAGATCTTTCAAACACTTGGCGTAGTACTTGTAGATGATCTTCTCGAGTCTTGGATTTGACCACTAGGTCATCGACATAATCCTCTACTTTCTTATGCATCATATTATGGAAGATTACAGTCATGGCACGTTGATAAATAGCACATGCATTCCTTAGACTGGAAGGCATCACAGTATAATAGAAATTTCCGATTGGAGTTCGTAATGCAGTCCTATTAGCATCATATGCATACATATTTATTTGATTATAACCACTAGAACCATCCATGAAAGAGAATATGCCATGGCCACTGGTGGCATCGACTAGCATGTCGATGTTAGGAAGTGGAAAAACATATTTAGGACAACACATATTCAGATTCCTAAAGTCTATACAATATCTAATTTGACCATTCTTCTTCTTAACAGGAATGACGTTAGCTAGCTAGGTGGGATGTTGAATAGGATTAATAAATCCACAGCGAGTAGTTTCTATATTTCGACTTTGATTTGCTCTTCTACTTCATGCCTGAACTGCCTTTGTGGTTGCTTGACAGGTTTGGATCCAGGGATGATATGTAGGTGATGAGTGACTAGTTTATCGTCTAGACCATGCATCTCTTCATAATTCCAGGCAAATGTATCTCGATATTCCTTAAGGAGATTTATAAGTCCCTTCCATCTGGTGACAGAGTCGAACTAATAGAGATGGGTCTGGGCATTTCTTCCGTACCGAGTCAACTGTCTCTAGATCATCTGTTGTCGAATCTTTACCATCCTGCAACTTTTATGGAATGTCTTGCACTTCTTCTTCGTCTTGTATTGGTTCATAATTGTTGTATTCTTATGAGTGGGAAGGTTCATCAGCAGCCTCCCCTGCTAATTGCTAACAACGACGATGGAAATAGATTACTCTTCCTTCAGTTTCATAACTGGTGACGAAGTTGTGCCCTCTTTTGGTGTGGGAGTGAGTTGGAATCCTAGCAATCGCAGGGTATTGTCTTGCAAAGTCTGTTGAGGGGAGGCATCTTCAGAAGTTTGACCTCTTCATTGGGTGTTGGAAATGATAGCATGTCATCCTCTTCGATTGATGCCCAGGTAAGCAGTGGTGTACTGTAGATCTTGTTTGATGGGTCACGTTCAATATCCCTTGGTTCGAAGAATTCAGCATCGTAGATTGGATCATAATGGGATGGTGATGATGCTACGCGAATGATCTTCTTGTTGAGTATAATCTTCATGCATTGTTGATAAGTTGAAGGGATGCCTTTGTTGTCGTGAAGCCATGGTTATCCTAGTATCATGTGATATTCAGGCTCTTTCTCAATCACATGAAATTTTACTTTCGAATAGATCTGTTCGACTTTCAGATCTAAGTAGACATAGCCATAGGTGTTAGTCTGATTTCTTTCAAAATCTTTCATCACAATAGGATTATGTACGATCTTGCTCTGCTGAACTCTGATCGTTCTAAGAGTCTTCATAGGAATGATGCTAGCGGATGCACCAGTATCAACGAGAGCCCTCTTGAATTCGAAATCCTTGATATGTGCAGTCACATATAAAGCTCGATTGTGACCTTCTTCAGCCATCATATCTTCTTCGGTGAAGGTAATATTGCTTATAAGAGGATCGGATGTGATGGATATTTCCAAAACTTCTAGAAACGATGGTGTCAGATGTGCATCGAAAGCGATACGATTGACAACAACGAGTGTGTCTACTCGTTGTTACTTAGAGAAGTGCAGAAGCTCGCACAAGTTCTCGATAAGGAAATTGTCTTTTTAGCATACTGTCTTTTCAAAGGTAGTGAAACTCCCAATGTGATGAATGGAGGGCATATCTGTTGGAGGAGAAGTTTTCTCATCCCAGGGATTTTAAATCTTCTCTGAAAACATCACTACGTCCTAATTCCTCCGTCAGCCGGTGGAGGAAGTCGAGGATGAAGTTTTGCGAATACTCTAGACTTGCTAGAGCTCTTGACATGACCTCTTGTCTCTGCTCGATTTCATCCACGACAAGAGTTGGATTTCTTACATCTCTGATTTCCGTTACACCATTAGGGAGAAGATCATTGATGGTAACACTGATTGTAGGAGGAGTAACACCGGTGACGTTACCATTAGCATCAAAGAAGTCAGGGTTGGGAATAGTGATCGTAAGATCTAGTCTGAGGCCATCCGTTCTGAAATTAAGATAATTTGATGAAATTTATGAAGTTGAAAAATTGACTTTGCAACTGAGAGATTGATCTCCCACTGTGGTCGCCAAAATGTTTGTGGGTAAAAATGATTGAAGGGTAAAAGGGGAAAAATAATCGAGTAGGTTAATACTTGTAAGATCAAATCGCTTAAACACCAAACATTTTTACCGTAGAAGTACTTTTAAGATTCGAAAGATCAATCTGTACGAAATTGGCCTAAATCAAGAAATGACAGTTCCGATTTCGCTTCAGTCACAAAAAAGGAGACGGGTTGATATGTAGAGAGGAAAGGAAAGAAAGTATAAAGATCAATGAAATTAAATGACAGTGATGGTAAGATGTGTGGAATTGCTATAAAGACGAAAGTGAGTTTTCTGAGAACCTCTAAGATGATAGCTCTGTGATCATTCAAGTGCTTATGAGATGAAACTCTCTTCAAAGAAAACTCTTGTGCCTTGTCGATAGGTTGAAGAACCTATTTATAGAAGTGGAAGTTAACACATATATCTCGTAAGTGGTGACAGTTGCAGAGGAGTAGGATGGAAGAGAACTGGAGATCATGGTGAAAACAGACTTCATTATGTTTGTGGGACTTGATAGTTGTACGACCACTATTCCATTCACTCCTTCAAATACCGATCGTGATGTAGGCCGCCAGACCAAAACCCTAATGAATATCCCTCATGTGACTGTTGATGTCTCGAACAATTGTATTTCATAGACGTGTATTATTCGGTCAGTTGTTGACCTAGCTAGACTTTTAGTCTTAGCATATTGATGAGTTTATCATGCTGTTGAGACTAGCATATTATTGAGACTAGCATATTATTGAGACTAGCATATTACTGAGTCTAACATGTTGTCGAGACTAGAAATGATGCTTAATACATATTGTGTTTGAGAGTATGATTAATATTGATATTATTAGTTGAAGTGTATCATTGTGTCAGCTGAGACAACAATGTACTTATATGACTTTTGAAGTTGTGCGAGTAGTGATATTGCGTGAGCGCTGGACTCGTATGATTAATAAGGTTGTGTAAGCGGTAGGTTTATATAAGCATTAAACTTGTGTAAACACTAGGCTCATGTGAATACTAGCGTTAGTAATTGTGAAATAATTTTAATTTCGTCTTATTATGAGTGACAAAGTAGAGAAATTCAGAATATTGTTGGTAGCAGGACCAATCGAATAGTGATAGAGGGATCGACCAAAATTAATGGTAGAGAGGGACCGACCAAGGCGGTAACAAGGGACCGACCAAGGTGGTAGCACGGGTTTAGTAAGAGAACGGACTTCGTAGTCGCGACTCCATGCTTCCTCCATCATATAGTCGCTTGCAGTATCTTAACATGTATTTAGTAATAATATCAGTGCAGGGACTAATTAAAGAGAAGAGCAAAATTTTAGGAATATTAAAATAATGGTATTTTAATATATATATATATATATTAGATAGCTGCAGAACCTTGTGGTGTGCAGCTATTAGAAGAGCAAAGGAGTTTTAAGAGGTTTACGAAACCCTAAAATAAAAAATATAAATGAAAAGGGAGTGGAGACCGGCCAAGGGTGGCCGACCGGTCGGCCAGTTGGCACCGGTCCCACAACCCTCCTTTTTCTTTATTTTGCTTATCATTATTAGTGTCTCGTCTTTTTTTCTCTTTGAAGCTATATGCTCTTCGAAGTTATATGCTCTTCGAAACTACATGTTAGCCTTTCATGTCCAAAATTTTCAGAGGTGACGTCCTTCAGTAAAACCACTATAAGTTTTTCATACGATGTCTGTTTTCGATGATCATCCCTAATTCGAAATCAGAAAATCGCTATCTATCTCCCTACGCGAAAAGAATTAAGTTTTGAGCTCGTTTTGGTTGTTTAACGAGCAAACAATAACCATCCAGATGAAATTCTGATAGTTTTCAGCTTATAGTTCATCTAGGTTTTAGGTCATGTCTCCTAGGTCGTAACTCGGAATAGGATGCCCTTTTAGTAAGTCGTAGTAGACATGTAGGGGATCATATGTTATTTAGAACATTTTGCCCCATTCTATACCCATTGTCACGTTTTTACAAGGTGATTATGATGTTGTATCTAAAATTGGGTATTAACCATAATCAAGGTTTTGTTGCATTTCGACCAATGTTGGGAATTTTAATACAACCAACATTGGGAAAGTGTTATTCAAGCTCAACCAATCATTATTGGGTCTTTAGCTTTGCGTTTATCGTGATGGCGACTTAATGCGTTCACGAAGATGCGATGTTTCGACTTAATGCATTTGTGTGCAGCTTGTCATGTGTTATGATAAATCAATGTTATTCAATTATAATTTGAATATTGATGTAAAGTCACCCTAAATATTCAACCAAGGAATATAAATAGGAATTAAGTCGCTTTACACTGGTAGACAATCTATCTAGGAGCATTGACATCCACTCAGGAACAAAAAAGTGTTATGGATGTTTATTCTTAATAGTTATAAATCATCTGGGGACGAACTGCTATCAGCACCAGTGATATTATGAGGACAATATTGTTCTACACTAATGATTAGTTCATCTAGGAGTTGTCTTATCATTGTACAAGAGTAAGCAATGGATTTACAGTACTAACGTTGTATGCCGAATATTGAGAGCTCTGCCAGGTGAGGCTCTAATATTATATGTATATTACAGGATCAGTGTGAGATGCCTGTAGTAAGCATTCGATATTTCAATTCTCTTTTGAAATATAAAATATGAATTTTGTGCTTTTGATGCTAGGTTAGTAGCATATACAATATTATTTCTTTGATTCTAATACTGGGTAGAGATGATTTTACTATTTTATCCTTTGTGAAAAAATCCACTATCTACAACTGGCTAACACCGGAAAGCCTCAGGAAAATAGCATGGGTGTACATAGTGACAATGGTCTTCAGAGCATACCAAATTATGGTCTTAAGAGCATATTAAAAAATGGTGCACAGAGGAATAAAAATAATAAAACAAAGAAATAATAAAAAGAGGGAAACGTATGGAGCGGACGGCCATACCGTTGGCGCATGGCGTTCCTGGACTCCCATATATTATTTAAATATTATTTTTATTATTATTTTATTAACAACTCTTCTATTTAGGATTTCCTCGTTCCACCAAGATTCTTTAGATTCTGTTTTATCACAAATAATGCCACGAAGACCATATGATAATATACAAAGCAACCTAGGATGGTTCCGCTACTATCATGACCGGTTTATCCCATTTAATATATTAAAATATTATTATTTTATTATTTCCTAAATCTTGGACTTCACATCAAAAGCTTATTTGGTCGTTGTATTAAAATTCTCTCTCCTAGATATTATTACTATAATATATCAAAATATTGCCAGAGATACATGTGATATACAAAATAACCTAGAATGGTCCCGCTACCACTATCCCATATGCCACAAATTTTGTTGGTCCCTCTACCACCAATTTGGCGGTCCCTTTACCACTAATTTTGGTCGGTCCTTCTACCACTCGGCTGGCCCCTTATCTGCCATTACTTGGTTGGTCCATCTGCCTGTAGATGGTGAGTTTTTGACAAGGGTCAGAATTGTAAAATCACCTTTCTGCCTAGTTGCAGGAACATAAAAGTATCCACACATACTTTTGCGCATACCTCTGACTTTACATCAAAACAAAAAATATTGTATTCCCTCTTTTATTCCACAAGCGAATTAAAGATTCAGTTTCTACAAAAAGCTACAGGCATTCCATACTGATCATGTAGTCTATAATCTCTACATAATAAGTCTCAAGCTCCTAAATGGGTTTCCCACTAGTATAGAACAACTTGAGTCTTCTCTAAAAAACTATAAACATTCTAAACTGGCCTTGCATCCTCCTCAATACTCATAAGATTCATGTCATATCGAGCTAGTCTCAAGTCGCATAAATTCCGACTGAATTTCTTGAACTTGCCTCGAATGTGCATCAATGTTTCAATAACATATATCAAATGTGGGAATAGATATTGCTTAAACCCCGAAATACACTCTAGCTTAACGCTTCGTTCGTAACGAACTCGTCTCAAATTGCTCTCCTAAGCTCAAATATGCTACTTTAGCACTTTGCTTAAATATAAGCCACAAATAATGCGCCACTCCTCTTGGATGCGCCACAATCAAGAAGCAATGCCATAAAAAACGCATTGAAACCTCTGAGCTATGCTAACCCTATCCTTCTCTCTTATCAGTTCCAAGTTAGCACTAGCTACTTGGCTTAGCACCGCATTGGCACCAGTTAGCCACATTAGCGCTAAAAGCGCTAACTTTCCTGGCGCCAACCCTAGCACCTGAGAAGCGCTGACTAACCTAACATGGTCATAGCTAGCACATCTTGGCCTAATGAGGCCTTATCTATCGCATTACCACTTTAGCACTTTAATCTTAGCACTAAAAGTGCTAATCCCAACCCTAGCGCCAAAAGCGCCAACTCTTCGCGGTCAAGTACCTTAGGTAACGCATCCCCGAGTACCGGTCTTATTTGGCCAAGGCGTCCCTGAACAACGACGCCACCAGCGCTGAGGCGTCCCCAAGAACTAGCGTCAACACCCTAACGCATCCCTAGGCTCGAAGACGTCCCTAGCGCTGATGCACTTTAGCTCGAGCACGTCCCAGCTCCACCGAGCACGTCCCTAAGCTTGAGCACGTCCATTCCTTGCCTAGCTCAGATGCGCCCCTAGCTCGATCATGCACTAGCTCAAGCATGTCCCTCTTAGTTTCCTATGCGCCCCTAGCTTCTCCTCAGCGTCGTTAGCTTCCTCCGCGTCCTAGCCCTGAAACGTCCCATGCCCCCTTTGGCTCCCTCCGCGTCCCAGCTCCTCCGCGTCTCTAGCCTAGCACGCCTTTGGCCAATACGCCCTTAGTCTAGCACGACTATACTTAGCGACTTAGCCACAAGAGCATTGACATTAAGGCTTTAATGCTAACTAATTGAAGTGCTAACTTCAAAACTCCTTGACACTAGCTTCCTAGCTCTACTATAATTGATATTTACTAAGTTATACATGTTGGCCTTACTCCTGAGACGTTAGCACATGATCCTTTTATACTAAAAGATCTAGCATATGATTATTTGCGCCAAGTATCCAGTACTAGCTTTATTAACTACTTCCCTCAGAAATACGTCATTGTTCTTAATATTGGTTCAGTATCAAATCTTATATGAATTCTAGTAGGTCTTCTTTCTTAAAAAGCCCTCTACAACATTTGGCTTCAAATGCCTCTCATACTTATGCTAAGTCACTTCTAAACTAATACTTAGTCATTAAATATGCCATGTTACTCCCAAGTAAGTACATGCCCACTGATCTTCCCAGACTCGACACTAATCAGTCTAATTATCAATCCAGTGAGTCACACAACTTGCCTCACTGACTTAGCAAGTCATTTTACTTGAATTGACTCAACTAAAACAATAGTGTCTTATGATTCCACTATTTCCACGAGATATCAAATACAACACATGGGGGGATTCTCATTTGGGTATTGGTTCGGGGGTCTACGACAATTGTGGATGGTAACACCACCTCCACGAACAAGAAGGTAACAATAAGTGGACGGTTACAGAGCACTTGAGAGGATGGGGAGCAGTGGTCAGACAGGTCTTCGCTACTTTCCGGAACCACCCCACTACAATCTCCATAATCATCACTTCTCCACCTCTCCCTAACTTCCACGACTTACGAGAAATCAGTATGTCTTATTTGAACTATAAATAGATGATTCACATCTATTCGAAACAAGAACAAACAAGACAATCATTCTGGAGAAAAAAAAACATACAGAGTTAGCGATTCCTCTCAGAGAATCCTTTTCTTCTTCACACTATCTATCACACTGATATTTCTCAACCTTCTTTGCTTCCCTCCCTTAAGACCTACCCAAATCTTTTCCATTTTGTAAACGAAGCAGGACGTGAACGGCCATTTCTTGGTTTAGGCTCGTCCTGTTCGAGCTTGATCTCTCGAACCTACTTAAAAAGTACGATTATACCGTACATTTTTTCACTCTAAAACACCGCCATATTAAGGTTTTATTATTTAATCACTTAAGGAGCATAATTTAATTGGTCCTGTTACTAATATTTTAATTGGTCCTGCTACCAATATTTTAACTTGGTCTTGCTACCAATGTTTGAATATTATTAACATCAATACTTTAATTGGTCTTTCTGTCGAAGTTTATATTCTAGTTTCTGTACTTTGCTACTCAAACCATTTTGACAGTATGAGGAAACTAAATATCTTACAATTAATGTTAAAATTAGCATTATATTCTAATTGATGCTCATACAAATTCATGCGAATGCTTGACGTATCAATGATTGGAATATCGAACATTATAAAATAAATATATATATATTGGTCTTTGATTGATCCAGCAATCTCATTAGACATATGCTTACCGATCCAATAATATCATCGAAACATAATTGTTGCCTCAACGGACACAACGATATTCCACAACTACCAATGTTAATACCAATCAGACTCTCCACACATATGGTATATTAAGCAGTATTATTTCTCTCAGCATACATATTATGCTTCATTTACCAATGAGCCAGCATGCCCGACTCACTACTGAAAAACATGCTAGATTCACCAATGTGTTAAGACTAACATTGGTATGTCCAGGTCAACAATTGACTAAACATTACATGTCTATAAAATGGACTTAACCATGCTCGAGATATCAATTATGTCATATGAGGGGATATTCACTAGGGTTTTCTTCTGGCAGCCTATAACATGTGGGGTGTAGCAATGTACCCACGATAAGAAAGTAAATAAGTCGTGTCTGCAGTTAAAGGAATGAATGGAATAGTGGTCGTACAACCACCAAGCCCCCTAGTAAGGCGGACCTGGTTCTCACAATGATTTCCACTTCTCTACTCTTTCATTTCTCTGGCAATTGTCACCACTTATGAGATCAATATGTTAACTTTCACTGCTGTATATAAATAGGTTCTTTAATCTATTGACAAAGAACAAAACAATCATCTTAGAAGCATCATAGAAAAATTCAGACTTACGCAAGATAATATGATTTTCATCTTCATAGCAGTTCAACACATCCCATTATAGACATTCAATTCCATTGATCTCACTACCATCTCTGCTTCCCTACCTACAAATCGACCATTTTCCTCATATTGTGACTGAAACAAGACTGGAACGACCATTTCTTGGTTTAGGCTAGGATTGTACAGATTGATCTCTCGAACTTTAGAAAAGTACTTCTACAGTACAAATGTTCAGGGTTTAGACGATTTGCTCTCACTAGCATCTGCCTACTCCACCATTTTCCCCTTTTACCCTTAAAATCGTTTTACCCACAAATATTTTGGCAACCACGACGGGAGATCAATCTCTCGGCTACAAAATCAATTCTCAAGTTTACCAATTTTTTCAATTTACAAAATGGTTGATATTAGGTTGGGTTCGGTAACCAACCCCAGTGTCAATTATGTTAGTACCAACACTGGTACTCCGAGTAACAATCCTTTGGTTACCAAAACCGACACGACCACTCCTCCTCCGTCTAGTCAGCGTATTGAAGAATTCATGTATGCTTAAACTCTGCCTACCATAAATTGATTTGATGCAGACACAAGAGACCCTTGCAAGAACTCAAGCGTAAATGGCCACAACTCAGAAGGAGGTCCTCACCTTTCTCAAGACCCTTACATTGAAATTATCACCAGAACAGGATAGAAATAATTCTGAAGCAACTATTGATGCCAATATTTCGAGTGGTCACAATCAGGATGACGATGAAGTTCGTGTTCTCCCTGATCGTCAACATCCCAACTTCGTTACTCGCGAATATTTGGAACGACTTCTCCAAAGTTGTAGAAAATAGAATTCATTTATTTTTCATCAACACAAACCTCCTTATCCCTCTGAAATACAGAGGATCCCTCTTCCAAGGGGATATTCCTCCCCTTCATTCTCACTTTATGATGGAACTGGCTCGTGAACATATCTTACGCTTCTTGGAATCATTAGGGGAGCATGAATACAATCATGTACTCCGCCTCAAAGAATTTTCTAAATCTCTTACGCTTCATGAACATATAACATTTCTCCCAACAGTGTTGCCAACTGGTATGAGATGGTGAATACCTTCTATAATAAGTATTTCTTTGTATCTGAACAAATCATACTGTTATATTTGGGAAGGATGTTTCAGCGAAGCAATGAACATCCCAATGATTATGTGAAGCGGTTCAGAATTCAAATGCTAGACTTCCATGACCCGTACGGGACTGAACTGCAATTGGTGCAAATTTATATCAATGGAATAATACCAGTCTATTGTGTCATATTGGAGAAACTGTATTTTTAAATATTTTCTGAGCTGGATGAAGCTGCCAAGCGCTTGGCCAGGACAGCACCTGCCTTGTTAGAGAGGACAAGACATGTCAAGAGTAAAGAAGCACGTGAGACTCGTAGCAGTCGACATATGGCTCGTAAGCAGTACAGTACTCAACCATCTGTGAGTACTGTGACTGAAAGAGGCAAAAGGAATGCCAAGTGCCAGAACAACAGCGCAAGCATGCATCACCAGCACCAGTTCTCACTCCATCCCCACCAGCAATGCGACCACCTCGGAGGGCCAACCAAGTAGCTGCAGCTCTACCACCGGCTCAACGCCAACCACAACAGCCAAGAGAAGCATTAGTTGTCATAGTCTTTTCATTTCCAATCGAATAAGTGATTTAACTCTTTGAAGTCTGGATACAGGATGATACTATCAACCTACCTCCTATTCGACATCCACCAATAAAGCAAGAAATTGCGGACCCTAAATATTATCGTTTTCATATATTTGTTAATCACCCCACAAGTGATTGCAATGGCCTGGAGCGAATATTTAAAGAGAAGATTGAGTCAGGAGAATTGGACCTGGGTACTAAAGGTGTACACAAGAACCCTCTCCATGTCAGGAGTTTCACCATGTCTGAAGACCCTACCAATCAAGTAGTCTAGTCTCTGAGGCAGCGCGTGTGTGAGCTTCTTTACTTCTCAAAGGTGCAACACAAAGATTTATTCGCTGATCTTAATCATATTGTGTCTGGAAGGAGATTACCTCCATTTAATGAAGAAAAAAAACATGTTGAACGTGCACAAATAGGTAAAGATGAAGAAAAGTGTGACTGCGGAATTTTCACTGCTGCTTACCTCAGGAAACACTGAATTTAGAAGAACATTAATTGATGTTGGCACTACTATCAATTTCATCCCTATCAAGACGCTCCGAGCTATGGGGATCACACATAGTGAAACTATTCATGCACCAACAACAATTCATGATCCTGAAGGAAAATCCGTAAATGATTATGGTTATATTAATCTTGAAGCACGGATGGGTGTCGCATGTGCTGAAACCAAAAATTACATAATCAAAGAAAATACGGTTATGACATGATCCTGGGACGTCCATGGATACATAGTAGCAAGGAAACAACCCACCAGACATCTTCATTAGCATATTTGCTTTAATATGACAACTTTATACCTCACAAGGATGCCGCGGTAGATAATCATCTTCTGTACTTGGAAGAATTTCAAGACTTGATGGCAACAAAGTAGGAGCCTGGCGATGACGTGGAATCATACGTCGAAAGGTATCATGCTCAAGTAAAACACACTAAGTTTGTTTCCTTACTACTTAACGTCCCTCACACCTTTCATGCTTGGGGGATTAAGTTTGCTGGAAAGCTCAACTCTGCTCTGACTAAACACTATGAATTGATTGCTTCACCTCTACAATATTTTTCCAAGTGGATGAATCCAACTCCTCTCGAAGTCGAGCATCATATTGATATATTCATTACTCAGATGATGTCCAATCAGGGCAAAGAATATCATGGATATTTCCATATGACACTACAAGAGTGTCCATATGTGCCACGGAACCACTACGGGAAGGTACCAACACGCACACACATTTGGGACATTAATGTTGGCATGGGTATGAAAGAAAAAACATATCAACGACACATATTTAAAGTGAAGACAATGAAGCCTAATGTTTTTCGAGTGGGAGATTTGGTTATGAAAGAAGCAAGGCACAACCTCTACTCTATAACAAGCTATGACTGGGAAGGACCGTTCATGATTGCCAATTCTAGCGGGTACTACAAATGGATTGATACATATGGCAAGTGGTGGAGGCAGCAATACATGAAAAATGGATTAAGGCATTTGACGTTTTAAGCATTTAGGGAAATCCTTAATTTATTTGTAATTTCAATTCCTCCAAAACTTATGCAATACATTTGCATTCAGTAATCAAACTCCCTTCAGTAAACAAATTCTCAATTTTGTAAATTTAAAAAATCCATGTTAATTCAAAAACAAATCCTTACAATCGTACCAACAATTTACATATTCAAAAAACCAAACAAAATCAAAATTAAACCAAAGAAAGCCTCACATCTCTCAACAATCTAAATAAAAAATTCTTTGTCTCTCAAAGCATATAAAAGTTCTGAAGAATAAAAAAAATAGCTGAGGAAAGTTAGCTAAGAATGGTTTCTGCTCATCATTAAAGGCTCTTTTCATGCCCTCAAGAGTATTCATCTTCAAATCCAGCTCTCACACCAATCCTGTGTTTTTTGCCTCTTCCTGCATGATAGAGTCACTGGAAGGAACTGCATCTGCGGAAATTCGTGACCCTTTAATAGCATCAATTTCTCGGCGAAGCCACCCAACATTGAAACCATAACTCTCAGAAGTTTCCGAGTGAAGTTCCCAATTAGCCAATATCCCATCTAAAATGATGGCCCTAGCTTTATTACCCATCTCATTAACCACGCGCAATAGCTCTTCTACACACCTTGCAAGAAAGAAGTAAAATCCATTTTTTTAGTAGAAGTAATGTGATCGTACTTCTGTCACACTTGAGCATACAACTCAGCATACTTAAGGGGAATACTAAATCCACCAACTAGCTCGTGGGGAGGGGATCTCTGAATGAAGGGTCGAAAGGGAGACCATCATTAGAATATTCACTCATCAATTTATCTTTTCCAATCATTGTAGCATATTTTTCGGCCTTTAGAGCAACATCATCTTGGATTTCAACATCAACGGCGGTCTCAAGAGCAGCATCCTCGTGATTCTGAAATTTATGGATGGTATTGTATCCACCTTGGTCCACATGGATGCTCATGTCAACTTCGTTTGCTTCTTCTTCACCATTTTCCACC
>JAJJMC010016780.1:4212655-4231646 GCA_023531435.1 Papaver californicum
TCCTGAAAAGCCTGGTAGAGGTCTCCGAGCAATTCTAAAGTCTATAGAAGAAGCAGAATAATTCCCTCCCTGTAAACAAAATCGAACTGCCATTTGTGGCGAAACCATTTTGTTCTAGTGATATCTCTGGGGTTTATGGACCGACGAAATTGGTAGTCATACGGGCATGTGACAGGCTTATAAGGCACTACGAAGAAATTGTCATCCGTATTACGTGTATTCTTAGTCACTGAGTTATCAGCTTCACGATAATTAGAATCATAATCATCATTATCCTCTGACATCTTAGCAAAGCAGATGAAAATTTTCACAATACTTCTACTTTAATAGGTCTATACGGGAAAAAGTATAGACACAATTTTTTTTAGAAAAAGTAGCAGAATTGAAGAAAAGCATTGCTGATGGTGATTCTAACATTCATGAGTATACATATATCTATTAAACCACATATATGTATCAAAAACAGTAAAACCTGGTTTTTACCTGTTTTGGTGGTTTCACTAGCGATCGTGATACTAACACGAGGATTAGTGCTTTGAAGACCTTCTCGTTGATACAAGAAGGATGCTAAGAAGACGATGGCAACAAGAGCAAAAGTTGTTCAAATCAAAAAAATTAGTGAGTATTACCGTGTGATGAAATTGATTGTAGTGTGTAGTTGTTAAACTCTGGTGAAGACTGAATTTATTACTATAAATCTGATTATCTCTGAGATAGATCTGTTTCTTCGAATATATGAAGCCATCTATTTATAGTCTTGAGTGAACACACTGATCTTGTAAGTCTTGAAAGTTGTGAAGATATTGAGATGTGATGATCGTGGGGATTGTGGTGGAATCATGTCCGCTATGTCAGGAAGACTGTATGACACTACTCCCTCATCCTCTTAACTTCTCCTAACTGTCCCACTACTTATTACCTTCTCGTCGTGGATGTGTTGCCACATCACATGTTACTGTAAACCACCAGAACAATACCCAATGATAATCTCCCCCATGTGATCGTATTTGATATCTCGTAGAAAATAGTGAAGTCATAGACTACTACTATTTTGATTAAGTCCATACAATAACCTGCTAAATTGTTGAGGAAAGTTGCTCAGTTCACTAAGTAGATAAGTAGACTGACCAGTGTCAAGTCTAATGAAAATAGTAAGTCTAGTAGTTGTGTGTAAGCTTGAAAATAACAAGACCTATAAATGGCACAAATTTAGAAGTGTTTGAAGCCAAGATTTGTAGAAGTTCTCAAAGACCAAGCATAAGGCGATCACCATGTTCTCGAGGACTAGGCATTGGCACCATATTCCTCAAAGATAGACTAGAATTAACGCTGGCATTAGGTCAGCACTGTGAACGTGATGGCGCTAGCCTTGAGCTAGCACCATGCTGAGAACCATGAATCCAAAGTCCCCATTTGCAAATCTTTCTTTCACGTCATTCAGTGGAAGAATTGTTTATACTATTATATACCCTCGTATCATATTGTCCCAGCAACAGTATTGTAATATATATTATCATTGATGTACGATCCTACTTTGTTTGTCTCATTCACCAACCAACAATTTCAATTTATACTTCAAAAAAAAAGGAAAAAATAAACAACCTCAAAAGTAGGATTATTTTTGTTGTTACTTAGGTAAAGTGATTCACCACATCACACCCTTTATTTAATCTAACAATATTAAAGATGATGTAAAATAAATCATCATATTAAAATTGTTCATATTATTTAATTGTGATGTAAATTTTCTAATTGATGGATGAGCACTAATCTATTTAATTTTAATTGAATTATTAAAAAGAAAAATTCTTATTAATTTAGCTAGAACCCTTTTAGATTTAGGGATGAGATTAAACCTCATCTTACTATATAAAGACCAACTATAAAAATAATTTTTATCAAGTCTTAGCATGAAATTCCTTACTCGATTCACATTAAAAGTAAAAGAATTTTTTAAAACAAGGACCAACTATAAAAATAACTTTTATTAAGCCTTGGCATGAGTTTCTTAGTCGTTTGGCATTAAAAGCAACTTAATTTATTCATTTTATACGGGAAAAAATAAAAATAAAAAAGTCAACTAAGACTTGTTCGAAACTCCTAGGAGCAAGATCTATGGAAGTTGAAACTACTCCATTTTCCCCAGACTCCTTCCGTTTCTATTGTATAGGGTTTTCACCCACTTAAATAGAAATTCTAAATTACTCCATTTTACCCAAATTCCTTCCGTTTCTATTGTACAGGATTTTCACCCACTTAAATAGAAACACAGCTGTCGATCTTGATTTATTCGCATAGTGCGGTAACCACTACTACGTTTTTCACTCTCTCTCCCTTAGCCCATGCTCTAGGCCACATACAACCCTACGCAAACCATCAGTGGATTCCCTTCCCTTCCCTACCTCATTTATCTATCCACTACAACTGAACAAAAAGGCCAAAGAAAAGTAAAAGATCAATGACACACAAACAAGAAAAAAGAAGAGAGATGAGATTTCAGTTATTGTTTCTTTTTCTTCTCTATCACTGCGCATGCCAAAAGACATATTTACACCAACATATAATTTGTGATCATAAAAAAGCTTTCTGTGAATTCTGGGAAAACATTTTTTTCACTTGTCCTAGATCATCAGAAAAGAAACCTTTAATGACAGAGAACAAGCAATCCACTTAACCCAAGTACAACGGGGGTCTGTTGAGTTTAGCAGCTAAATTTTAAGACACCAATCAGAGCAACCAATGACTACTGCCCAAATCCTTCTCGACCTTTTCCGAGCGCTTCCATCAAAAAAATCAATCAAAATAATTCATTCCCTCTCAAGTGATCTAACAGCTCTCTGATTAACCAGAAAATGCAGGGGAGATCAGTCTGGTCCACAGAGGGAAGGAAGGGTTACATCGCTAGATTACCTCTTGTTACCCTTCCCACGAGAGTCCAGGGACAAAGATTTTCAGAACTTGGGAGCAGGGTCGGCACTCTTGTTAGGTTGCAGCAAAAAAGCTTCACTCCATTGAATTCTCTCAGTCATTTAACCTTTGCAATCTTGCAGTTGCTGTTATTATCTTTTCTTCTCAGGCTGCCAGGACGCATGTAAATTGTCATTTCCTGGTAAAAAAAAAATCGTCCCCATTCATAAATATAAATAAAAGCCCCATACACTTTTTGATTAAATGGGGACTTGTAAACCTAACAAGTTCAATGAAATTCAGAAAACTATATAGAACTAAAATCAATTCTATTAAGCTCACCGGCAGGTTGTTTCTGTTCAGCAGCCGATTTCACTTGTATAGCTGGCATCCCATGGACATAGGGGAATGTCGTCGGCATGAAAGGATGAGAGTTTGGAGCAGCAGCAGCAAATTGGGCTGCCTGGTGTTGCCGTGAATTATTACCTGCAGATCCTGAACCTGATTTGGTAGGATCTGTACTGCTACCCCCCGCCAACGACAGAGAAGAACACATAGTCAGCATCCCAGTGGAAGTCGTACTAGCTGAACTGTTTGGTTGCTGATGCTGTTGTTTTTGCTGCTGCTGCTGCTGCTGTTCAGGTTGCTGCCCTCTTTGATGATAATTCGATTGTGTAGTACCAGTAGCACTGGAAGATGGCTGAGGATTCTGGGCTTGAATGTACGGGTTAGAGAATGAAAACTGTGCTTGTTGCTGCAACATTTGTTTCTGAATAAACTGCTGTTGCTGCTTAGTTAAATTCGTCCCATTGGCAGAGTGAGAGCTAGGATTACCACCACCCAGAATTGATGGTGGCGCACTTCTTCCCCCCACTGGAGAAGACTTTCTGCTTGGCCCTCCACCTGGTGATGGAGCATTCTTGCTACCACTAAGTTGAGGGGACGACATTGAAGGCGCCATTGCTGATGTTGTACCCACTTTACTCCCGGCTGCAGTCGTCCTTGGGCTGCCAACTGTACCTTTCGAGTGTGAAGTTGGGGGAGACCCAACAACCCCAGGAGATGATGGGGACTGAATGTTATTTGAAATCTGCTGACCATGTGACCCAGTTGCAGCTGATTTTGCGTTCATACCAAATGATATTTGCGTATGACCCTGTGGAAGCCTCTGATGTTGTTGAGGAAGATTCTTAAGGGACGAGGTGGTGGCCGTGGTGGTGGTAGTGATTGAGACAAGAGAAGGTGATGAAGAGGACGCCGTCCTTGCAGAATTCTTCCATTGTGGAGAATGGACAGGACTGCTGCTGCTCTGCATAAGGCCTGGAGGAAATACAGACACACAGTTGGGGAACTTGCTGGATATGGTGGAAGGGGATGCCGAAATTCTTTCAGAGTACACAGAAGAGCTGGTGGTACTATTTGATTGTTTTGTCCGAGCTGCCAATTCTTGATGCATTTCGTGTTGCTTCTGCATATGATGATGTTGAAACATCTGCTGTTGGATATGCATCTGCTGCTGCATTTGTATCTGAATCAATTCTTTATGCTGCTTCTGAATTTGGGAATTTGCCATATTAACATTTGTTGTAGCACCAGTAGTTGACACTGTAGGTGGTGTGGAATTTCCCTGTGAAGATTTGTTACTGCTACTGTTATTTAATGGAGACGATATGAGGTTTAAAGTTCGAGCAGAGGTGTCCATAACATTACTACTGAGAATAGAAGCTGATACATGTCTTTCGGCAGCCGAAGAATCCGGCCTGGAAAAGACAAGGGACTGCCCAACATTTGTGGAACCCCCTTTTCCAGTCCCGCCCTTCCTTTCATCCTCGCATGTATTCATGGAGTCACTGGCACTTTTCCCTTCTTCAGAAATGTGGTGATTCTTCTGTTGAGACGCGGCTGCCTGAGCAGCCGCCACAGCAGCAACAGCAGCTGCCTGATATCCATTTCTAGCAGCCTCAGGCAGGCTTTGAAAAATTTGGGGCATAGAAGAGAAGTCGATGCCTGTAGTAGCAGCTCCGTTAAAGGATGGGAAGGACATGGTGAACGACTGCTGCGGTTGGATGACGTCCACTCCACCCTTTGAGCCCAGTTGTTGTGATTGCTGCAGTTTCTCACCAGGATTCCCACTAGCACCACCAGCTATCGCTGCACCGGGCATGAAGGAGAAGTTCTGCAGGTGCATAGCCATTGGAAAATTCTGACCATACATAGCCTTCTGAGCATGAGAAACTCGACTATCACCAGCTGATGGAACATCCTCGGAACCCGTTTGAGATTCAAGCTGGCGAGATTGACGAGGCGGCTGGACATTTAGATTTTGGTGCTGCTGTGGCCGACTCTTTGAAACAGGAAATCCTTGTGGATTTCCAGCTCCACCGCCACCACCAATCCCACTGCCACTACCTTGTAATCGCTGTTGTTGCTGCGGCTGATGCTGTTGCTGATGCTTTAGCGAAGAAGAGGAACCACTTGATGTGCTTGTTTTTTGATGACCTTGTTGTTGTGCTGCAACCTGTGGTTGAGGGTTAGGCTGCTGTTGTTGTTGCTGCTGCTGTAATTGCTGCTGAATCTGTGAAGGATGGAGCATCTGTGAATAGAAAGGCCCATTGAAGAATGGCATTGCCTGAGCTTGAGTTCCTCCTCTATAAGAGGGAGGGGCTCCAACATGTGATGGAATAGGAAATGGATAGCCACTATTCTGCAATACTGCCAGGTACTGCTGTGCTTCATTTGGTTGCATATTCGGGTAGTTAAAACTCACAGTTGCAGCACCTGTGGTTGAGGAAGAGTTCTTCCCTTGAACATTTGGAACTGAACTAGTTGCATTGGATGAGGCAGCATTTCCAGTAGTTGAAGCAGACTTAATTGCCCCATATCGAGGGGCGCTAGCAGACTGCTGCTGACCCAAGGGGAAGATGAAGGCCGGGCCATGCTGAAGTAACAACAGAAAAAGCAAAAAATAACTCATCAATAAAATTCTTATGAGCTTATTTTATTGAGAGCTTACGATCATGAAAAATAATGTAATACCACTAAATTTCCAGATGCAGTTGGCTGAGGTGCTTGCTGAAGTACTAGCTGCTTCCTTTGTGCACAGTCCATCATGTTGGTTCCAGACGAGCTTTTGTCTTTCCCAGAGTGACTGGATAGAGCTGTCACAACCTGTCCTTTGTCTTGTACCAAGTTTGAAGTCCTTCCAGGGAAACCTCCAGGAAATGGGTTGCCGGCAATTGCTGTTTCTGTCGGTGGCCCGTTAAGGTTGTATTTGGAGCCATATACAGATGCAGAAGCAGCAGTACCAGCAGGCCAGTAAGGCTGATTCATCCTTGTGAACTGCTGGTGGTAGTAGATATTTCGAGCAATGTAGCAATGTGTGGCACACCTCTTCGGGCGAGGTTGAGCTGGAGGAAAATGCGGCAGCTGCAAAAATAAAAAATCATCAGAGAGCTCCTTTACTAATCCGAGGAGACACATTCAATAGAACAAGATCAGAAAACTAAGATTACAATACCTGCACAACATTCAAAGCTCCAGGGACCTCATCTACAGATACAACACCTTGAATCGTTGGAACTTGACCAATAGGAAATCTGCCCGGAAAAAAATTGAAAAAGCCCTTTTTAAGTACTGCAGAAGAATAATTGTAGGAGATGATTGAAAATGATCAAAAGAGAGACAAAGGAAAGTGGTTCGCACCCCACAGGTCGTGGCCCTCCTGACCAGCCAGGTACAGTCATTGACAGCGGCATTGTCATTGGTTGTGCTGAGGATGAAGAGCAAGAAGAAGGGTAAGGCACTGAATGTGAAGATAAATACACCAACCATACAAACAATTTAGACGTTGAAGTAAGATACCAGGAGCTTTAAATTGCTGCTGCAGTCTAAGAATTTCTTGATACTGTTTGCTAGATGCGAGATTACTAGCATTCCCAACTATGTCTTGCTTCTCCAAATTAGGATGTAGGTCGGAGATCCTCTCCTTGATAAAGTTCTGCTTCTGAGACACAGATTCTTCAGCCATTTCCTCTATCTTCTCTACTAATCCCACATCCTTAGCATTTTGCTTAATAACATCTGAGGCAATTGCTCCATCCTTCGCCACTGACTCTATTTTGTGCAACTGCATTCATAAAGATTTATTATTATACATCTTTCTGATCCAAAGAGGAGCTAACGGGTCATCAAGTACGTTCCTTATCACTTACCAAATTATCAGGAGGAATTGGTCGAGGATCTGATGCAAAATCACTGAGGCCATCTCTCTCAGGAGGTGATTTCATAGGAATAGCCTGTTGCAGAAAAAAAAAAAAAAAACTTCAGCACTTGATTCATGATAAGGTGATATGAGAAAATCAGGAAAGGAGAAGTAGAATCACACCATGAGATCGATCTCAAGTTTTCCTTCTTTCTGCACTTCAACCTTTGAAGTTGTAGAAACCCTGTAAAAATCGAATCAAAGCAAGACAGTCAAGGATGAAAAACAAGACGTTCCTGCAACCACAGATTTCTGTCAGACTAAAGAAGCTGATGAAAACCAAGTTAAGAAACTCACTTTGGAATGGTGTTCAAATCCTCAGGGATTTTGGAGCTAAGGAGAGATTCATTTTTAGCTAGTACAGGTGTTTCCTCCTTGATCTGATGATTGCTATCACGACCTATTGATTCTTCTTCATTCAAAGCCTTTGAATCGGACTTCACACTGTTCTCAGTTTTTGCTAATTCAGGGTGTGGCTCAAATTGAAGAGAACCACTATGATAGCTGCTTCCTCTATTTAGAGAAAGCCCACCATTCTCAATCGTGGATCCTGAGTGGTTCTTCTTCAACTTTGGTGAAGAGACTTCAGCCCTTTCAGCTAGTTCATTCTCAATCGAAGTTGCAGAAGGATTTGACAAATTCCTTCCAGCTAAATTCTCATCTTCAACTTTCACTGGCCTTGGTCTCTTCCTTTTGGGTGCTGCTACATCAACCAAAGTAAAAAACAAAAATCACACCATTAACAAAAATGATGAGTAACAATTGCAATTAAAACAAAATCTAGGTCATTGGAGTTAAAACCAACCAACGGCAAGTACAGCTGATGTGTTTGACGAAGAGCTGAGGATTGTAGGGTAAGCTAGAGGCTGGGTAGCTGATGCAGAAATTGGTGAAGACACTCTTGATTTAGCATCGTTACTTGATCCATTTGTATCTTGCTGCTTATTATGTGAAGAAGAAACATTAGTTGCTTCCTGATTTGATGAAGAACACTGAGATTGTCTCATTAAACCAAATAAAACCTCGGCAACTTCGATCTCAATTTCTTCTTGAACTGTTGATGTTTTTGATATCTTTGGTGGTCTTTGCTTTGGTGCAGTTGGTTTCTGAAACACAAATCATCCAAATTAATCAAACCCCCAGATTTCAATCACCAAATCAAGAATAAAAAAAGTGTCGGAAAAAGAGAGATGGGTCGAAGAGTAAAGAACAAACCATCTTTTTACAAACAGAAACATTTGAAGAAGATGGTGGTGAAACAGGAGGTGGTGGTGGTGATGGAACTATAGGTCTAGCCGGGGAAGTAGAAGCTTGTCGATGAATCAGAGCTTCTCCAACTCCTCCACCGCCGCCGCCACCACCACCTGAAATCCAATATTCATGTGACCTTTTCACAGATGCTGCAAAACCCAAAAAGAAAGAAAAAGAAAAAAAGAACAGAGATAAATCAGATTTCTCTTGCAAATCTGATTAAATCCTCCAGAATGAAAATTTTATTTTTCTCTATTCAAATTCATTTCCCTACCTGACCGTGCTTTCCTAGGTACTGAAATCCCGATCATTTCATCAGCAGCTTTAAACGGTGGTGCTGCTCGGATTACTTTCCCTGGCCCAAATCCTCCTTTTCTATGATGATTATTGTTGTTATTATTATGATGGTGATTATTAGAGTGGAGATTATGATGATTTGAAGATGAAGAAGCTTGATTTGGTGGTAACATCCTTACACTACTACCTCTATCTCTATCTCCTCCTGTTAGAACTGTATTATCTTCATCATCGTCATCATCAACGCTTTCTTCCGTACTTTCTTCACCTCCATCTTCCCTATTACTTCCATGCATCAATCTATTATGATTATTATTAATACTATTATGATTTGGATTATTATTATTATTAATATTTTCACCTCCTCTTCTTCTTTTACTACTACTTCTACTACTCAATCGATCTTTATCTTTCTGTTTATTACTTATACTACTATTTCCTCCTCCTCGATCCCTTAATCTCCCTGATCCTCCTCCTGCTCCTGTTTCTTGTAACTCCACCGTTTCATCATCTTCTGTAAAAAAAAAAAAAGGAGAAACAAGATTTACGATAAAGAAATGAATGAAATCTGGTGATATAGATAGATCTGAGAATTTCTAACCAGGAGAATCTCTTAAACTACTACTTCTTTGTTGTCTACGCCTTGTTAATCCATTTGTAGCTGCCATTCTTCTTTGGTCTCTGTTTCTTTCCATGGCTCTCTCTCATCAAAATATCTCAAATACAACAATCACCAAATCTGATCTACAATTCACCAGATTTTTAACCAAATCTCTGTTCAATAAAAATAACAACAGACTTTGATTCTGTTTTCTCTGATTATAAATAGATACAGGATTTCATATTTCACTGTTAAGTTATGAAGATAATTTTGGTAGAAGAAGAAACTCTCTGCTTCTTCTCTGTGCAGCTTTCTCTCTGCTTATCTTGTTTCTTTGGTTCTTCTTTCGCCTCCTTTCTCTTCTCCTCTCTCTCTATCTCAGCTTTTTCCTTCCTCTCTCTTTTTCTACTCCCTCATCTCATGTGCTTTTTAGTTATTTACACTCCGCGAAAAACACTCCAAATCCTACGTTAACGGCTAAGATCACTTTATTGTACTCGTGTCTTAATCTTAGCCATAAAAAACATCAAAATATCATCCAGATTTCAATAGGGTATCTGCCAACATGGCAGAAACAATAGCCGTTGATTAAAAAACACTAAAAGACGAATTCATATGATGACTGCCACGTGTCGTGTTCCATGTCTTCTTTTTCTTCTATCCCAAGCATCAGTTTTTTTTTTTATTATGAGGGGTAAAAATCTACTAATATTTATATTACTCCTGTAATTTCATATGAATAACAAATCAAAAATCCGAATCTCACGCCTGACATACACCGACACCAGTCCGTAGTAAATGAAAGAGATGAAACAACTTTATCCTTACAATACTCCAACTGGCTATTGCCGGTTTCCAGTTAATTTTCTTATTACAAGACCGCCTTAAGGTTAGCATCGTAATTAAACGTTAGCTTTAATTAAGCTAAGATAATTAGGTCAAAATATGGCGATACTGACACCTCCCACATTTTACGATTCGAAACAGTACCTGTTTATATGGGTTGACCAGTGGATCCTACTAAACAAAAGTAGGAAAAATCAACGGTTTATATTTCATGATCAGCCCTTCAATTTTTAGATCTTACGTGGAGAAAAGTATACCTTACCGTAACTACAATCCTACCTGGCAAAACCTAACTACTTTAAGTCACACGTGTCATTGAAAGAACGTAAAGATCCTTGCCGATTATAAACTTCTCAATCAGCGGTAGATTTAAGAAGATATTTGAAGAAATGAAGGAAAGATAAGTGAGTCACGTTCATGGAACTTCCGAGAAAATAATGGGTCCCAATAAGCTAGCAGATAGATCCAGTATTATTTCCTCGCGCGGCTACCGAGTCATCCAACGTGGCAGTTAGTTCGATGTCAGACATGATATTCGCATTAAACGAGGGAGTAAAATCAAAAAAAGGTATCCAATTAAAAACAAAATTGGTAAAATTACCGGTTATTGTTAAGTGTTTAATTTTTTTTTTTTCTTTTTCTTTTTCTTTTTTTAACTGTCACAATTCTCAACGCGCTTCATAAATAAACACCTCCTAAAATAGACAACTATATTATATCTTATGCCACGTGTAATGTCTTACAATTATGACACGTAGTAAGTCATGTCTCATTCGTTGCCTTGGATCTAGACATCTACTTATTGGCTTCACCTTCTCCCACTTTGTTATCTATTCTTGACTCCTTGTAAATCCATGGATACCCGTACTCCCTATTTGCAGTGAAGGAGTAGTGTTAACCTTATAGCGTACAGGTATCACACAGCTTTTACAGTGACCCATACCTTGCACACTTGGAATTTTGATTTTATTTGACAAAATTTTCAAAAAAACGTCGGCTACGTCAGAATGATGGAGTGGGTCCCCCGCTGGGGTCCCAGTGGTGGGTCATTAAGTGGGTCGTACGCAGTGGATCCCCTTTCTCTTGCTTTTGTCGAGTTGATTTTTCTCGTTCATTCTCCACTTTGCTTTCCCTTTCCGACAGATTATATTACAAAACCCGTCAGTGATCGGCACGTGTATGTCAAGGACGCCATGTCATTTGTCCAATGTATCATTAATTAACAAATAAAAAAATAATCAAACAAATAATATTATTGTTTTTACAAGAATATTAAAATGCCCTTTATCCTCTGTGATAGTATAAAAATATATCTTGAATAAAATCATAATTATTGTTAATGGAGTTATGATCTTCTTTTAAGACAAGGGAATAAAAATTATTATAAATTTTTATATAGATGATCACCCTTCACACCTTATTGCTTAAAAAAAATTCCTTTATAACGTTCACAATGGGACGATGAAAAGTCGGACTAAAGATTAAAAGAAATCTTTTGCCCGAAAATGTATGGCGCAGTGCGATGACTTTTTTCAGTGGATAATCGGAAAAAACTACTGTAGCAGACTATATTTATGATTTTTTCTGGACTAAACATGCTTTAGTCGGGCGGCTCAATAGTAATGTTCCGCTTAGCCTCAAGCGGCATCGTAGTGAATCGTCCAGAGCCAAGAGTTATTCTAGGACAACGCTTAAAAACACGGGCGGTAAGCTAGGAATACGCCTGATCAAGCGTTATTCTGGGAGTACGCCTGATGAAACGGGGCTCTACGTTCACGCCCACAAACAGGCGTAACGCTGGAATACCGCTCAGTTGGACGGCTACAATTAAACGTGGTGACGCGCCCCTAGGAGTCCGCCTGGTTGATTTGTTAAAATGAGCTGTTTCATGCATGTTTGGGTAAAGAAAACTTGAAACGGTTGCAGTTGTTGTCCTATTGAGCTGAAATTATTATACACTCTGCTTACACCAGTCTCTTAATCCATATGGAGAAGAAATAATCGTCAAATTCTCTGGTGATCTTTAGAACTTCTGGATTGCATTTTAGGATCTTTAGAAAACAGTTTGGAATTTGGATTGCATTTGGGTTTATGTTAGTCAACTCTAGTCAAAGGATAGAGATATTGACTGTAAGACACACAACATAAAATGGGGCGAGCTGCTAGCAACTCGCTTGGAATCTCAGGCGGGGCGCTAGGACACCGCCCGTCCCATTCAACTCACACGTTCTGTTCGCACATGTGCTACTCCACCAGGCGTATTGCTAGCACACCACCCCATCAGGCGTGATTCTGGGATACCGCCCGTCTCTTGGGCGTGGTCCTAGGATACCGTCCATTACCAGGCGTTACGTTAGGACTCCGCCCCACATCGAGCGTTACGCTAGGATTCCGTCTCGCGTAAGCGTTATCCTAGGATTTCGCCCGTCTTTACAAACGCATCGGTGGACACCGCCCAACACCAGGCGCATCACTAGAAACCATCCGACTATATACGGTTGTTCTTGGGCCTGACCAAAGACTGAAATTTTTAGTCTTTGGTCTTTTAGAGCAACCACAATGGGTCGACTAGAGTAAAAGACCAAAGACTAAAAAATTTAGTCTTTGGTCCGGCCTAAGAACAACCGTGTATAGTCGGGCGGTGTTCTAGCAATGCGTCTGGTGTTAGGCGGCGTCCCAGCGATGCGCTTGGAAACACGAGCGAAATCCTATGATAACGCCTGCGCGAGACGGAATCTTAGCGTAATGCTCGATGTGGGGCGGAGTCTAACGTAACGCCTGGTATTGGACGGTATCCTAGGACCACGCCCGAGAGACGGGCGGTATCCCAGAATCACGTCTGATGGGGCGAAGGGCTAGCAACGCCCCTGAAGGAGTTGACATGTGCTAACTTACCGTGTGGGATGAATGGGACGGGCGGTGTCCTAGCGCCCCGCCTGGGATTCCAAGCGAGTTGCTAGCAGCCCGCCCCATTCGGTCTTCCTCCTTTGGTCATTTTTGGTCATTTTTGAAGAAGAATAAAAAAAAACATTGGAAATAAAGCGTTAGTATTTAGCTAGCAATACAATGAAGAAGATAGAATATTTTTCTTAAGAAATGCACAAAAAAACATTAATAACTTCTGCAAATCTCTGAGAAATTATTTACACTTTCTTACTAGATTTTCTCAGAGACTCAAAAAGGGAAAAAATCTAGCGAGAGAGTGTAAAGAATTTCTCAGATATTTCATCAGCACAGATATAAACGAGTCATTTTCAATGCAAAATACTACCAGAAATGTTATGCAATGTATGTACTCGAAACCCAACTTCTGAATGCCGAACTATATTCATGTTATGCATTGGAAATTAATCGTTTAAACTTATGTCTAAACTTATAGTTTTTAAATTGTGATTTGTTCTTTTGTTTTTGTTTTTTTTTTGTTTTTGGGTGTTGCAAAGTGATTGATTTACTTATATCTTCACTGTTTCTTACAGTTCAAAATCAGCATACATATATTGTCAACGACGTCCTTTCATCTTCCAGATTCAAATGGAAGATTGAAAACGTTTCTAAATTGAATGAGGAAAGTCGTTTCTCACCTATTTTCAGAACAGGCCATCATAAATGGTATATGATTCAATTTTGTGACCAACCCTTTCTCTAGAGTACTAGTACTATCTCTATGTTGCAATTCCTGTTATGATATGAATACTATATGAAGTTGCAAAGTTATTTTCTTTATTACCTAGTTATAATAGTATGACAATATCTTAGTTCATACATATTTCAACAGTTGCTTACATATTTATTGAAACTTAACCTTCTTACATGTTTGACATAAGTAGAATTTGTTTCCAATAGATTCAGGTTTTTTAGAAGTGAGCAGCTTCATCTTACCATCACAACATGGATTTGTGCATGGTAAGAGATTGGTTCTGCAGTTGTAAGCCATGTGATCAGCTTCCCCACATGAGTAGCAGTAAAATTGCTTCTCTTTTAACCATTTTTCATCATCTGGTAAAGTTGGTGGAATAGGTGGTGGAATACCTTGGTATGAAGCCACGTAAGCATCTAACCAGATGAAAACTCCACAGTAGTTGCACTTCATATAAGGTTGAAATCCAGCATTTCCTTTTTTTGCTTTTCTAAGAAACAGGTACCCCTTGCAGTTGGTTAGTGTGTATTTTCTACCTTCCCAAGGACAATCTCTGGCAACATGACCAGCAGAAATACAAAGAGAACACTTGGTAATTGGTGATGAGCTTGAACCCTCCATTATGTATGTTTTGTTTAAAATTTTTTCAAGAATTGTGTTGTTGAAGCAGAAGATGAGAGTTTGCAGGTGATGGTAGTGAAAGTAGGATATGACAATGGTCATTTAATAATTGGAGTGGCAACGGTCATCTTTTTTGAAAAATGTAAAAATCAGCTCGTTAGATACTGTTAAAGGAATGTGAGTTTTTTAAAAACAAAAATATTGAAATTTAAAATAAAATTAATTAGTTCATACAAGTTGAAACTTAAAATGACAATGCTAATAAGACTGCCCTTCACATAGGTATAAGGTATTCCAAGAATCCTTTAAGGTTGGTTTAATCTTTTCATCAAAATTTCTGCCTTCCTAAATTTGAAGTACTGTCTTGATCCCGGATCCATCCCAGAGACATCCATCATCATTATACGGAATTCCTCGTCTGCTTCTTTCCTAGCTTTTGTCGTAAACTTTGCCGATTTCTCAGCTAGTTTTACCGATTTCTTAGCTAGTTTTGCTGCAAACTCGGATTCTCTCTGCGACATCTTCATTTTTGTTTGTTCTGTATAGTTGGTGTTGAAGTTTTGTTGCTCTCTATAAATATTTTTCATCATTTCATGTTGGCGACTACAAAGTGCTTTCCCTTTCTTTTGTTGTTTCGACTCTTTTTTTCCCATTTGACGGGTATATGTGTTAGGGATATCTCCTATGTCTTCATAGCCACTGGAATTGTCGACCAAAATTTCATGTGTTTCCCGGTTTTCCTCACCGTTTTCGTAATCTGACTCAGCTTGTGATGAATCGAAAACAGCTGTCGATCGTCGGGAATATTTTATATTATCTAACATAATTGCGTAGCACTCGTCATGCTTAAAACTTTTCCCACCATTAGCTTCCTTGGAAAGCCTTCTTACTTCTGCAATCTGTTTTTAATTCAATTCAATTCAGTGGAGGATATACAATTAAAAACAGTAATGTAATCGTCAAAATTAAATGAGTAGTTACCTTATTTTCGGGGGCCCATCCAGTATGGTGTTCACGTTCCACTTCCGCCTCCTTTGCAAAGTAAAGTGCCACATCTTTACTTATTCCCTGAAATCGTTTCTGAAGGGAGGTCCAAGTGCGCTGTGGCATAGAAGGTATGGCTTCTTTCATCCCATATAATATGCGAGACCACAATCTTTCTTCTGATTGATCTGTACCAATACTAGAATCTTGAGATATTGACAAATAAATTTTACACATCGTTACATCTTCATCTGTAGTAAAATTTGGACCTCGTGGTCTTGGTGGTGGTGGCATAATTCTAATCGATTCGGAAAGTAAACTGAAATGAAAAAGAACTTAATTATTTTCGAATACTAAGTAGATAAAAATGAGTGAGTTTAGTAAGATGAAATTGGATTAATATCCCATATATACTGCCATAATATAGTCGTTGTCGTTGCAACGGTAAACTCAACGGTAACATCTCAACGTAAACTAAACTCAACGGTAAAAATATAGCAGGCGTTACTCTAGAGTAACGCCCAAAGTGGGGCGGGCTTTTAGCGACAAACCAAATTGCAAGCGCAATTCTAGGACCCCGCCTGGTGTTGGGCGTAGCTCTAGTGAACCGCTTGGATGGGGCGGTGTCTTAGTAGTCCACCTGGTGGTGGGCGTGATCCTAGAGTCTCGTTTCAGCAGGCGAAGTCCTAGTGTGCCACTTGATCAGGCGTATTCCTAGCTTACCGCCCGTGTTTCTGAGCGTTGTCCCAGGATAACGCTTCATTCCATGCGGTACACTGCGACGCCGCTTGATGCTAGGCATAACACTACGAGTTCGCCCGATTAAACCATTTTTAGTCCAGAAAATAACCCAAATCTAGTCTGCTACAGCATAAAATCTGGACTAAAACCCATTTTTACTCGCGCCTCTGCGCTACACATTTACGGACCAAAGAGGGTATTTGATCTTTGGTCTGTGTTTTACTCACGCCCTTGTGGACGCTCTTAGTATGGTCGACCCACTGTGGACGCCCTTACACCTTAAAGATTTTATTTTTAGTAGGTATATTTATCGTGTACGTATGATTTAATATTTATCCATTAATTTTTATTATTCATGCTAATATATATTGTTAGTCCTTAATTATTGTACTAATGTTAATATTTTTTATGTTTGTAGATATTTTTGTGAATTAATAATTATAAATTAGGCTCAAAAAGTAATTAAATAAAGCACTCTGAAAAGTGTTAAAAGCACCCACCTCAATTGATAAAGGCATCCATGACATGCTATAAAGGCACCTACCTTTTGATTTCAAACAAATAACTTTTGGAGGGAATTTTTCCCTCGCAATTTGTGAATAGATGAGCGTGACTTAGAGCAGATAATAAAGTTTTTTAAGACAAGTCTTCTAATAAGGAAACTCTAAAAATTTGGAAACAACAAAAATCAAAAATGAATCAAGAAAATATTCTCGGTAAAGTCATGTCTCGGGGAGGAAATATATCACGTGGGATTTGGGATATTCTTCCCTATTTCACTCGATTCCATTGTTATCTTGCTCGATACTAGTTAGGACAAACGCATAATCTCATAGGAATCTTAAGAAGAAAAAAATTCGATAATCAATTATTTTTTGATCTGCCGAGATTGATTCATTAATAGAAAGATTTTTTTTTTTGAAAAATTGAAGTGGAATTAATGTTTTAGTACAAATAGGGAGTCGATTGAAGAGTTTTGAGGAGGCTTGGCTTCGGCCAAAATCATTAGAAAAAAATCAGTTAGAAAAACTTACGTTTCTGCAATTCAGGAAAAGAGGAAGAAGAACAAAAGGCAACTACAAACCGTTGTTTATACCGTTACAATATCTTTTGAATTGAATGACTATAGCGACGGCATATGCTACAGAAAGAGCGACTGTTCCATTTTAATGCTTTTGCAAGGTGTCGTTGATTCATTAATTCATTTAATAGTTTTTATTCATCCAGCGACACTACTGGTCAGTCTTCTTCGTACTACTGTTGGAGTGTGTCGTTAACAAAGAAATAAGAAAAAATTATAACCTTTACTTGTTCAATAAATTTAATTTGTTTAATTAATTTTTTTTAATTCTTATCTATATGAGTTGCTAATTTTCTTTTCTAGGGTATAGGAGGAAGCTATTTTTTATGTGTATTTTTAATAGTTTTATTTCTTAGACAATATTTACTCTACTATTTGTGCTATTCATAACTAATAATTTCTCTTCTAAACTGTTTTATTTTAATTGTTCTGGACGGTTATGAAACTGTTGATCTTTTATAAGCGAAGGAGGTTATATTTTTACGAGATGACGAAAGTCGTATAATAATTTTTAAACGTTATATTTTCCAAAACATGAGTTTGGGTTCAAATTGTTTTTGGTAATTTGAGAGTATATTTAAGATATTAAATTGTTAGTTTTACAAACATCAGAAATAGTAAAATCCGAAAACCTAGATTTTTTCTTCATGGTTGATTAATTTGTATAGTTTTTTTTTATTTAGATTATTTAAAAATCATTATCTTTGTATTAGCACATTAATTATTTAAAAACTAGAAATTGTTTGAAATCCATGTGGAACGAACTGTACTTGCATATTGTCTCATCGACAGCCGTGCTCTTGTGGTATAATTAAAATCGTATCAAGTTTTTAGAGTTGTTGTCGGGGATTGAGAAATTATAATTTTTAATTTTGTGTTAATCAGTTTAGTATTTATTTTATTTTGTTTGTATTTTATATTTGGATTTTATTTGGGTATTTTCGTGTTTTTGTTGTGCAGGTAATATTCTACATTTATCGTGGCATTTCCTACCAAAAAAGTTATGTAACAATATCCAATATTTTTATTTCATTAATTTTTAGATGTTTCATTAAAAAAAAAATATTATTTTTATAAACAATTTATATATATTCATTTTAGATTTTATTTTATTTTGTTATATACAAAAAAATGTACGCACGTAATATTTTGCATTCGTCAGACTATCGATTTTAGGAAAACCCGTGGAAAAGTAAGTTGAACCCGTTTCGTTGGCCTTATAGGAGTTACCAGATGAAATTCCACAAACCTTAGCCTCGTACCTTTGACTAGTTTTTGACTATAGGTATATTTTGTTAAGGTAACCTGAGCCTACCCAATTGTAGTTGTCCTTGCATTTGTACGTGCACCCATAAAAAAAATGTAGAACTGGTATTATGAGGACCAATACAATGAATATCGACCCGAATTTCAAAATGGAGATTATCCGTACTATGACTATAGTGTAGATAGTACTTGGGACCACTACCAGCCTTCTGAAGGTTATGCTTCATACCATAGTGATCCCAATTACTATTCGCACGCTCACGAGTAATACGAACGGGTAAATGAGCAATATTTTACTTAGCCTTGATAATAATGATGAATATTTTACCTAATTTAGAGGGCGGGGAAAGAATTGAAAGAAGATAAGATTCAACCATCTTCATATTATTATGATGATGAGGATAGTATAGATGAAAAATTTGAAATCCGTAGTCATATTGATCAGGAAAATTTTACACCATTTGAGTCTCATGATGATAGTGTTGTTTCTAGTTCAAA
>JAJJMC010016780.1:4231656-4278063 GCA_023531435.1 Papaver californicum
TTTACACCATTTGAGTCTCATGATGATAGTGTTGTTTCTAGTTCAAATCCTAATAATATTGATGATTATTTACCTATTCAAGAGGAAAAATATTTAACTAGAGATACCATTTTTATAGGTGGTGAAATATTTCCTTGTTATTATGAAGACAATGATGGTTTAGAGGAACGAGTTTATCCCGAGACTAGTGTTTAAGAGTCCAACGATTCAGGAATAGTAGTCTCAAACAAAGATGATAAACCCGTATAGAATTTGAATGTGAGTGAAGGCAGACCACCTAGTTACAATCTAAATGAAATAACTGACCATTTTCCTAAATCTGATAATTTAAAAATTAAGAAAATTGTTACTAGTTTGTCCAAAGACATTGACCACTCTAAGTTTGGGGGTAAATATCATTCTACCCTTGGTTTACCTTTGACTCTTATAGAGGTCCCTCACTTGGGACTTGATGTTTATGCCTCTACCATATTAAGAGATTATCTTCAAGAATTGTTTCCCGGGCCTAATTGTGTCCAAGATGAAATTAAGGTGTTAGAAACCCATCGTCTTGTTGATGTGGTTTAACCGGACAGTAATACCATAATTGACTTTGTTGTCCCACCAATATTTTATTTACCAAATGTGGGAACATATGAATTTCAAATATGTCATATATTGAATATTGGAGCTAAGCCTAATTATTTTAGGAAATTTGAATCGACATATTTTCTTAAGATTGACCACCACTTTCATATACTTCATTGTGGTCAACTTTGTGAGTCAAAATCGATTGACTTTGAGGATCCGTAATTATTTCGATTGTTGTTATATGATTCGTAAGTTGTGACTAATCCTTTCTTTGGTCTGGATGAAGACTTTAAACTTAGCAATCTATGGGAGGCAACCCATATGTTTTTGGTACACGGTGCTGGTAATATCTTTCCTTATCTCTTTTACTTTGTTCATTATTTTCTCTTTGTTCATGCTTTCATTCATTTATCTTTAGAACATCGAGGACTATGTTCAATTTAAGTTTGGGGGAAAGGGAAAAATATTTTTAAAAAATTTAGTTGTACCAAAAAACTCAAAAATTTAGAAACTTGTGAACAATTCAGGATGACACTAACCATTCTAGGTAGATAAAAACAAAATTATTGTCCATAGGAGTTGGTGTGCCCAGCTAAATGGTCTATTCATAAAAGGACAAAGCTCAGGTATTAGAAATAACATGATAGTCGTCACCATATCATGTTCTGTTTTTATTTTTGTAACTTTTTGTGTTTCTCTAAGTGATTTGGTGGGGCACTAGTATCGCCTTGTTGTCGCCACTTGGATGAAGTACAGTGATTGAGACCAACCTCCATTATTTTAATTGAACTTGACCAATAATTATAAAAAATAAAAATAATAATAAAATAAAATAAAAATTGACACTTGGATAGCAATATGTGTGTGTTCTCCCTGTCTCCGTCTCCTAAGAAAGCGTGGAACGCAGGATCCATGGGAACTATCATGTAATCTGTTAAAAAGGAGCATGTGCTTGGATTCAAAAGATCAAATCATGTTGTCAATACATCCAAAAAAATCAAAAAAAAAAAAAAAAAAAAAGTTTGTATATATTCAATAAATCGACCGTTGGGGCCCTTGTATATACCAGCTGAGTTGATACTGGAATTAGGATTCATACCAGTGGGTGTGTATCTTCATCCATCTTGGCACGACGTTGATACAAATATTTTGGGAAACACCGTTCACCTTAGTCAACATGTGCACACTTCTATCTCCATATCCATCTTCTTAATCTATTCATGTGATTGTGGTTTGTTAGATTCCGAGTATCGTGGTTCATTGTACGATTTTCTGAGTAGTGCTTTGTTTTCTTATATAGAATTTTAGTACGCTTGAGTAAAAACTCGTGTACAACAATTGGATTCAAAATAGGGTAATTCCTCCCATAGAAAAAGAATTGTGTAGCCAACTAAATAGCATGTTTAGTGTCTACCCTCAATCGTTCACATGTAGCTAGAGTGTGGACTAAAGGTTTTGCGGGTATATCTTTTGTAAACCCTCACGAGATAAAAACCGTCCACTAGGGCCACCTAAGGGTTCAAAGGATTGTTACACACGCTAAGTGCAATCGCGATACCTGCGAAAGTGAGTTAGGATTTTTATTTTTAAATTAGATTTGCTCGAGGACTAGCAAAATATAAGTTTGGGGGTATTTGATAGACGCATATTTTTGTCTATATTAGTCACGATAATATATATTGTTAGCCTTTAATTATTGTACTAGTGTTAATATTTCTTATGTTTGTAGGTATTTTTGTGAATTAATAATTATAGAGAAATTGGGCTCAAAAAGTGATTAAATAAGGCACCCTGAAAAATGTTAAAGGCGCACACCTCAATTGATAAAGGCAACCATGACATGCTATAAAGACACTCACCTTTTGATTTTAAACAAAAAAAAATTGGTAGGAATTGTCTCTCTCGCAATCTGTGAAAAAATGAACGTGATTTAAAGGAGAAGGTTTTTAAGACAAGTCTTCTAACAAGGAAACTCTACACGTTTGGAAACAACAAAAATCAAAACTGAATCAAGAAAATATTCTCGGTAAAGTCCTATCTCGGGGAGGAAATATTTCACGTGGGATTTGGGATTTTCTTCCCTATTTCACTAGATTTCATTGTTATCTTGCTCGATACTAGTTAGGACAAACATATAATCTCATAGGAATCTTAAGAAGAAGGAAATTCGATAATCAATTATTTCTTGATCTGCCGAGATAGATTCATTAATTAAAAGATTTTTTTTGAAAATTTGAAGTGGAATTAATGTTTTAGTACAAATAGGGAGTCGATTGAAGAGTTTTGAGGAGGCTTGGCTTCGGCCAAAATCATTATAAAAAAAATCAGTTAGAAAAACTTACGTTTCTGCAATTCATGAAAAGAAGAAGAAGAAAAAAAGGCTGCTACAAACCGTTGTTTATACCGTTACAATATCTTTTGAATTGAATGACTATAGCGACGGCATATGCTACAGAAAGAGCGAAAGTTCCATTTTTAATGCTTTTGCAAGGTGTCGTTGATTCATTAGTTCATTTAATAGTTTTTATTCATCCAGCGACGCCACTGGTCAGTCTTCTTCGTACTACTGTTTGAGTGTGTCGTTAGCAAAGAAATAAAAAAAATTATAACCTTTACTTATTCAATAAATTTAATTTGTTTAATTAAATTTTTTTTATTCTTATCTATATGAGTTGCTAATCTTCTTTTCTAGGGTATAGGAGGAAGCTATTTTTTATTTGTATTTTTAATAGTTTTATTTCTTAGACAATATTTACTCTACTATTTGTGCTATTGATAACTAATATTCTAAACTGTTTTATTTTAATTGTTCTGGACAGTTTTCAAACTGTTGATCTTTTATAAGCGAAGGAGGTTATATTTTTACGAGATGACGAAAGTCGTATAATAATTTTTAAACGTTATATTTTCCAAAACATGAGATTGGGTTCAAATTGTTTTGGTAATTTGAGAGTATATTTAAGATATTAAATTGTTAGTTTTACAAACATCAGAAATAGTGAAATCCGAAACCCTAGATTTTTCTTCCTGGTTGATTAATTTGTACAATTATTTTATCTTTTTATTTAGTTAGATTATTCAAAATCATTCTCTTTATATTAGCACAATAATTATTTAAAAACTAGAAATTGTAATTCTGAAATCCCTGTGGAAAGAACTGTACTTGCATACTTTTTCATCGACAGCCGTGCTTTTGTCGTATAATTAAAATCATATCAAACACTGCAGGAGTAGATTATCTACCACAAGGAAGGAATGAAGTCAGAATTCCTGGTCGGGTGATTGAATCAAAGAATCTATTATTCTCAATTTCTATTTACTTCCTTTGAATTTCTATTTAAGGCCGATAATCAAGGTTGTAAAGTGAAGCGTGAAGTGACTCGTTTTTTATCTTAGGGAATTGAATCATATGTTGTAACGTAAACCGGAGATTCATAGTAAATTTACCAATATAGATAAAATATAATGCAAATTTATTATGTCTAAATAATTAGTTGGTACAATATATTTTAGGATAAAAAAATAATTAGTTTACCATATATATCTGGTTATTAAGGTATTTTTATGATTTATGTGATATATTGATAAATATAGAGAATGTATCAAATAAAATCGTGTAGACAAGTGGTTAGAGTGTTGTTCTAATGTGCTAGAGAGGGTTCAATGTTCGAACCTAGCCAACCACTTTTTTTAAGAAAAAAAAGTGTGAATCGTATCAAAATCAGAGAATCTCACGAGTCAAATGAGATTCGATTCGCCAGTCGAGTCGACTCGATTTGATAATATGTGAGTCTAGTAACCTTGTCGATAATCTTTATCCGGTCTAAACTTTGAATTGCATGTCGTTGATTTTGTTGGATTGAAAGGTACGTCCTAATTGACTCCTTCCTCTAGGTTCTTGATTAATGTGAAGTTGGAAATCTTTTCTTTATTTTTTTTTGCCTGTTTCGACATCCGATAATATTTGTTTTGGGTGATCTTTCTTCGTATATTTTGTTAATTTTTTGTTGACTCTAATTGTTGTTTGTTTTTAATATCGTGGAAAATGCATCCGATAGAAATTGTAATCATGTCTATGGAGTTTTCATTGGACAGATTTTTAATCATGGCTTTGGAGTTTATAGAACAACACAGGTGATTTTTTATCTCCCTTGAATCTACGATGAAGTTGTTGTTGTAGGTCTTCAGAACTTAGTGTTCTTCGGTATAGAATTTGGAATCATGGCGTTATTCCTTCTCTTATATTCTGATTTCCCAATTTAGTCTCATATGGTAAAGACGCAGGTCACAGCTGGTGGTGAATATGATGATGAGGAGCGGGTTTCGATTAAGAAATGAGCTCAAGAACTTCTTTGGATTTCAAACAAGGCTGTGGTGCAATTGATGAAGCATCGGTTCAATAAAGTTTAGTATCGGGTCTAGCATCACTGGCTCTCTCCACAAATCTTACTATGCAAGGTTCCATTGTTAAGATTACAAGTGAATCTCCAATTAACTCATTGATTATTGCTTGAAATAGCTTGCAATTCTAATTTATCATGCTCCATGGAAAGCATCCCTCCATGTATAATCCCCTTTAAATTGCCACTTCTGCGGCTACTTTTGTTATGCTACGCCAACAACAAGTTGTCTTAGCTTCCACCCATTTCAACATATAATCCAAAGCAAAAAGTATATAAAATTAACCAAATGAATTAACAAAATGACCCATAAAATCGATTCCCCGAACATCAAATATCTCAACAGTAAGAATTGGTGTGAGTGGCATTTAATAGCGGTAACAAGATGACCACCACAAGCATAATAATGACAAAAAGATAGAATTGGTTGAAATTCAGAGCTAGGTGCGCACGTGCGGATAATCTGATCAACACAATATTTCCACAAGTTAGGATCATCCCACATATAATGCTTGGATATCTTCTTAAGCTTTAGATTTTGGAAATTGGACATCGTATTAGGTAGTTGCCTCGTAACCAAGTAGTTTACTATAGCAGCGTACCAAGGTGTTAAATCTTCTATTGAGAAAAGTTGTTCGTCTGGAAAATGATCTTGCAAATGAAATTATCCTCGGAAACAACAAGTCTGCTAAGATGATCTGCCATTGTATTCTCAACATATTTCTTGTCTCTAATTTTAATATTGAATTCTTGCAATAACAAAATCCACCGTATTAATCTTGGCTTAGATTCCTTCTTCTTCAACAGATCGATACCGAAGTGTTGCGTGATCAGAAATATACAATCACCTTTGTACTTCATAAATAAGATCTGAATTTCTCTAATGCAAAAACTATAGCCAATAACTCTTTCTCGGTGGTAGAATAGTTGATTTGTGCATCGCTTAGGTTCCTAGATGCATAATAAATCCCGTGTGAACGCTTATCCACTTTCTGACCCAAAACAACTTTGTCTACATAATCACTTGCATCACGCATCAACTCGAGTGGCAAACTCCATTCAGGTGACTTAATAATTGGTGAACTAGTCAACAATTCTTTCAGTCTGTCAAAGGCATCCTTATACTCATGGTCGAAGTTAAAGGTAGCCTTCTTTTGCAACAATTTACACATTGGCATTGAGATTTTGGAGAAATATTTAATGAACCGCCTACAAAACCCTGCATGACCAAGAAACTAATGAATATTCCTTACCGAAGTGGGGTATCATAAGTTTTTAATTAATTTTATATTTGATTTGTCCACTTCGAGCCCTCGGGAGGACATAATGTGATCAAGCACTATACTATTGTTCACCATAAAATGACATTTCTCGCAGCTAAGAACAAGATGGTTTCTTGCATCTTTTTAGCACAAGTTCAAGATTTTCTAGACAAATATCAAATGAATCACCATAAACACAAAAATCATCCATAATTATCTCAATGATGCGCTCCACGTAATCAGAAAATATACTAACCATACATCTCTGAAAAGTGGCAGGTGCATTGCAAAGACCAAACAACATCCGTCTATATGCAAACATACCAAAGGGACAAGTAAAAGTACTCTTCTCCCGATCCTCTTGTGCAATAAAAATATGATTTAAGCCTAAATAAACGTTTAAAAAGAAAAAATGTGAATCTCACGCTAACCTCTTTAACATTTGATCAATAAAAGGCAAAGGAAAGTGATCCTTGCGTGTAGTCGAATTAAGCTTTCTGTAGTTTATGCATACTCTCCATCTTGTTTGAACTTGTATAGGGACAAGTTTTTTATCTTGATTTATGACAACGGTAGCACCAGACTTCTTAGGTACCACCTGTACTGGACTAACCCATTCACTGTCAGAAATTGGGTAAATCACCCCCACACTTAGCAATTTGAGGATCTCTTTCTTCACGACCTCTATCATTTGGGGGATTAACCCTACACTGAACATCACGTATTTGTTTGGTACCATCTTCCATTAATATTCTATGCATGCACATGGATGGACTAATGCCTTCAATGTAAGCAATTGTTACAATGGCTGTTTTGTGCTCTTTTAGAACCCTAATCATGCGTTCTTCATGTACTGCTGTGAGATTTTTCGTAATAATAACGAAAAATCTCTTCCCCATCACCCAATTAGGCATACTTTAAGTGATCAGGTAGAGTCTTAAGTCTATTTTAGGTGTTTGCACAACAGAAGGTAAAGGAACTTCATTAATTGCGAGTAAAGATATATATGAGATATTACATGTTTTAACTTCTTTGTATGCCGTTAAGGAACCACACATCTCCACCAACTTATTATTAATATTAACATCCAAGTTCGGTAGGCCATGGACGTCCAAGTCTATATTATTTCGTAACACAACTTTGAGATCATCTTCGTTGCTGAAATCCAACATTTGTTGCGCTAACGAATCAATAACATCAATAGAAAAAACAGAGTGAACATCACTTGGATAATACATTGTTTCAAATATATTGAAGTGTGGGATCTCTTTATCGAAATCCATGGTGAGTGTGCCACTATCAACATTAATCTTCGTCTTTATAGTCTTCATAAATGGTATCCCAAGAAGTAATGAAATAGCTGAACTACTTTCTCTATTATGCATATTTACCACATAAAATTCAAGCGGAAAAATTAACTCATTCACTTGAACTAACACGTCTTCCACGAGTCCCTTAGGATAAATATTGGATTTGTTTACCACTTGAATAACAATCCATATCCTTTTTAACGATTTAAGATTCAAAGAATCATAAATATCGACCGACACCATGTTTATATAAGCTCCCAATCCGAGCAGAGCCCGCTTAAACCTCTTAGTACTAATAGTAATCGGCACTGTAAATCCTCCAGAATTTGTACATTTTGCAGGCATCTTCTTCAACAACATAGCCGAAGCACTTTCACCTATTTAGATAACTTCATTATACATCAACTCATCCTTCTCCGTACACAAATCCTTCAGAAATTAAGCATACCTAGATACCGTTCTGATGACTTCAATAAATGGAATATTGATTTGCACCTTGTTGAAAATATCCATAATCTCTTTATCTTGAGATTGCTTATTTGACTTGGCAAAATGACTAGAAAAATGAGGTGGTATGGTAAAGGTAGGAACCATGTCCTTAGGTTGGCCAGTTGGGGTTAGATTTTCCTTACCTATACTTCATTTTCTAATTTTGTTGTCACTACCCTCTTTTTGTTGATTGAATCTTGTACTTTCATTCTACTCCTTAGAGTTACAATATTTACGTGCTCTCTTGGGTTCACAAAAGGTTATGATGGCAACTTTGTTGATGCTTGTGCTTCTAGTTTGCTTACCGTAGTAGCTAACTGACCCATTTGTATTTGAAGGTCCTTGACAACAAAATCGTTCTTTGTTGATATTGTATGTTCTGTTACATTATTGTGTCTTGTTTCTGCATCATTGCCTTCATCATCTCTTCTAAACTTGATATCTGAGCTTGTTGTTGAGGTTGAGGTTGATGTTGGAGTTGTGGTTGTTGAAAATCACTCTGCCGCCCATAAGCTGGTGGCAAGGGAGCTGCAGCTTGCTTGTTCGCATAACTGAAATTTGGTTGATCTTTCCAACCTGGATTGTAGGTATTAGAATAGGGGTTATACCCTATCCTCTGATTAGAGAACACAAAATGCACCTGTTCGGCCTCTTCTTCATGAGTAGGGATGATCATTGTTGTCATTATTTGTACTACATTCTTTATGTTGTCCATGACTTCACTATTTTTCTACTAGACATCAAATATGTCACATGGGGGGAATCTCATCGGGTATTAGTCTGGCGGTTTACAATAACGTGCAATGTGGCAATACATCCATGATGAGTAGGTAATAAGTAGTGGGATCAGTTGAAAGCAGTTAGGAAAGTGAGGGAGTAGTGGTTGTATGTTTCTAGAAGTTTCCATAACCTAATAAACATGACTTCACCATTATCTCCACAATTTTTACTTCTCAACTCCTTCATAACTACCCACTTCTTATGAGGAATCAATGTATGTTCACTACAACTATAAATGGATGACTTCATCAATCTAAAAGGCATCTCAGATCTATCCCAGAGATAATCAGATTTATAGTCATAAATTCAGTCTTCACCATAGTTCAACAACTACACACTACAATTTCATCACACAGTGATTTCTTAACCTTTTCCGCTTCTCTCCCTAAGATCAACCCATCATCTCCACTTTTGTGACTGAAGCAAGACGTGAACGACCATTTCTTGGTTTAGGCTCGTCTTGTACGATTTTGATCTCTCAAACCTATACAAAAAATATTATTTACAATACACTTGTTTTTCACACTAAAACAATAGTACATAGATAATAGTTTGGACTAACTAGATGTACAATAAACATTACATTTAAACGAGAACATTACGGCTACTTCTAAGATGAACACATTAGCTAGCAGTTTAAACTAGTTACAATCCGTAGTAATTCTTAATATATACGCAACAAAACCTAAGCAAACGTTAGCATACAGAGACTTATAGTAAATGAAAAATGTATGCGTGGCATTGAAAACAAAATAAAGGAATTTTATTCTCTTATTTTGTATTTTTGTCTTTAATAGGATCTGGTGTATATGTCCCGTTTAATCCTACAATCTCTTTTTATCCAGTAACTATGGCTTAGTTATTTAAGGGCACTAAATCAAGGAATTTCAATATTAATTAATCAAATAAAAGAAACTCATAGACAAATAAAAATAATGTAAAATGGATCAACACGACATAAATTCGGAACATCAATGTCTATAAATAAATTGAAACTGTGTGAGAACAAGGTAGTACTTACTTCAAGTTGCATAAATGTCTAATATGACATACCCGTTCAAGTATTAAAAAATTCCTTTAACATTATTTAAAACCTTTTCTCAAACATTTGTTGTGCATTAATTTTTGCTTGATAAAACCTTTTCTCAAACATTTGTTGTGCAGTAATTTTTGCTTGAGAAGGTGAGTTTCTATGTAATTTGGATCCGTTGTTTAGCATTTTTGGTATGCAACTTCAAGTCTAACGAGGTACCCAACAAATACTTATCTACTAGAGAATTTAAAACATTCGAGAATCGCATGCATCCATCATATTAAGACAATTGCAACAATACCTAAACCACAATGCTACATATAACATGTATATCTATCAGTGACGTTATATAGATAGCCATAATAAAAGCAAAAGGACCAGCAATCGTGTAGATGAATACAACTAGTTCAAAATAATAAGTTCATGAAGTTCTATTCACACATGCATCCAACTGAATTTTAAGCGACAACAATCAACACTATCATACAAGTTTACTTAATCAGTTATTGATAAGTGCATAATTTACATGATTTTAATGTCAAATCCATACTAATATTTGTTATCATTTTTGCATATTATTTGTTATTACTCTTGTTTTCTTTTAATTGTTTCTATTAGGTAAATCATACATTAAGTGTGAAAATGGCTACAAAAAGAGATAATAGGTGAAGTACTCCAAGTATCCAAGTGTCTAGAGCCAAGAGAAATGGAATAAATATGATGAAAAGAAGCAAAGAACGTTGGAAAACATAAGAATGACTCCAAGTAAATAATTAAATATTCAAATTCGGTATTTCTTATCACCATCTTGTATATAATTGAAAGACAAAGACAACGCAAAAAGAATAAGGTCATTCCGAGTTCGTGTGAAGAAGTTATGAACAAAACGGTCAAACCAACTTAGATTTGGTTTCTGTTGGGCCTGTGCGGGAAGAGAAATAAGGGATGCGTTTTGGGCTTGCCTTGGACGTAAAAATAAGGGTTTTGTTGGATTTTGAAGAAGTTAAGTGTCATAATTGGATATGGATTAAAAGGAAGTGTTGGTATTTGAGGAGGTTAAGTTTTCTACTTGGATAAGGATCAAGAGGAGGTTAAAAAAGCCTATATAAAGGGGAACCTAGATACAACTTTCCGTATAATTTTTCCCTACACCTTAAACCTAGGGTTTACCTCTTTAGAGGGAAACCGTTCATTCTTCCTCTTCTTCTTTCCTTGTATTATAAGTAGCTAATTCTTTCGTTGATTATGGATGAATTCAATGTTCTAAACATAAAGCTTAATTAGTTTTACAAATTTATTTGGAGTTTTAATCATTGTCGTTTATTTTCACTACATCTAGGGTTTATGATTGATTTCTAGATTGTTCAAGTGCACACTTGGATTAATCTATTGATAAATTTAATGCTAGTAGAAGTTAAGGGATAAGTGTAATAGTTTCTTAATTCTCTATAAAAGTAGAAATTACGAGACCTTGCAGAGGGATTCTGTGGAGCAATTGCAAGTGAAGACAACACCAACAAGTGAACCTTGAGCTAAGAGTTTAACTTCTAGGATCAACCTAAATTCACAAAGCCTAAAGCGTTTGACTGGGTTACACCTTGAGTGAGCTACTACTTGGTGGTTCAGAAGAATAAAATCTGGTAGTCGAGAACTTCCATATCCGGTGATATAAGAAGTTTTGGGGATATCACTGATTTAACTGATATTCTATGGTTGGTGATGAATGATTCTAACGAAATATAGATAAGTATACTGCTTGAGTTAATGTTTGGTAACGACGAATACTCCCTAATAACCTTTCTTTCTTATTATATTTTTATTGTTCTTTTTAGTTAATTAAACCAATCCCCCTTAGTATTAACTTTTATTATAGTTTTGTTAATCTAAATAACTTCTCAATTACATATCTCACTGTGGGAACGATCCTTACTGCCGTTATATCACTATTTAATTAGTGGGAAATATATTAATTAATTTGTTGCACTTATGACACGCATCATAGCATCCATTTATCAACAACAAGAGATCCATTTTCTTGTTTCACACTCACAACTCCATCTCTTCTCAAATCCGTATTTGTCTCCAACTCATATAAGATTCTCAATCTGAACCTAAAATCACGAGCTACTAAGACCTTGGTTAACCGGCGTCTAGCTTGGTGGAACGCAGAAGAGAAGAAGGAACTGCTTGGTTCTGTTGGAAATGAAGGATAACACCCGACCTAGCATTTTAGGTTAATAATAAACCATGGATTTAGGCGCCCAAAATGAGATATGGGCTGCATTGAAACTTAGATGGAGTGGTTGCCATAAACCAACATTGAGGTGTTAAAATCGTCAATAAAACATTTGGCTAGGTTGTCCCTTAACGTATGGCTGGATGTACATAACACTTGCCCATGAAATAACGATTTTTCCCTTTTTGACAATTCTTCTTCCTTTACTCCAAATGACTCCATAATACCTACAAAATAGAAAAAAAAATATAATATATAGTAAAACAAAAAAATTAATAAAATAAAATAAAAAAATGATATATAAATTATGTATTTTAGACTCCTACCGTTCAGTTATATAAAAAAATAAACTAAACAAATATCTGTTAAAATCTCACAATTTTAATTGGCTTTTGTTCAAAAGATTATAAGCTCCATTATCATCAGCATTTCTAACGATCAAACCACGACACTCTCATCACTGGTTTTCTTCACGCTCATTCTCTATTTCTAACTTATTTTACTTGCTCAAGAAGTACAATATCACACAAAGGAGTGGTACGTCTTATCATCCACAAACTAGTGGACAAACTGAAATTTCTAATCGTGAAATTAAGTCCATTATTGAGAAAAACGTCAATACTACACAGAAAGATTGGAGCTTGAGGCTCAACAATGCATTATGGGCGTACATAAAAACATATAAGACACTGATTGACATGTCTCCATATCGGTTGGTTTATGGCAAAACTTGTCATCTCCCGATTGAACTTGAACTTGAACATAAGGTTTTATGAGCGGTAAAGATGTACAACATGGAGTATGATAAAGCAGAGAAACAATTGCAACTACAAATTAATGAGTTAGAGGAGATACGTAACGATTCTTACGAGAGTTCTCGTATATACAAAGAAAAGACTAAGCTCTTTCACGACAAGATGATTTCTCGAAAGAATTTTGTTGTGGGACAAAAAGTCATTTTATTTAATACTCGTCTTCATTTATTTCCTGATAAGTTAAGGTCCAGATAGGTTGGACCATTTGTTGTTAATATTTTTTCTCATGGTGCAGTTGAGATTACTAGTACGAAAACTGGAATAATTTCCAAAGTCCACGGCCATAGATTGAAGCCTTATTACGAAAACTTTCCTACAGAGAATGTGGACGTGATTAGACTTGAAGATTTTCTCCTTCTGGAGGAGTAACACAGGCGAGTAGAGAGTCGGGTTGGCGAATTTAAACCAAGCGTTGAATGAGAGGCAACCCATTGGTTTTGTATTTCTATCTTTATCTTTTGATTTTTTAGTAATTTTGCATATCATTATATGATTCCCATCTTGATTTTACATTGGAAGATTCAATTTACATTGATGGAAATGTAAAGTTAAGTGTGGGGGAGTACTTAACATATATAGTTTTTAGTCTTTACTTAGAGTTTTCACTTTTGTAGGTAAATTTTTAAACTTTTTGTACATATTTGCATGAAAACCTCCAACTTTTAGATACCTTAAAGTCACTTAGTGTACTTCTAAATAAGTTTACATACAAAGTTCTTAACGAAATAACTAAACTTAGAAGTACTAAAGAACTATATTCGAGTTTCTTAGTTGTTGAGAGGCAGTAGATGACAAAAGGGACTTAAATCAGGTGCATAAATAGTACATTATTAGAGAAGATGATCAAATATTAGTGGAGACTACCTATTGTTACATCAAGCGAGGCACCAGACCTTCAATTCTTTGTACCTGTCTAAAAATTGTCCTTTAGAGTATGTGTCATCTTATGCAAATTCCGGGTAGAATGATGAGCTACCCAACCTCGCACCCTTCAACACTATTTTTTGACATATTGAGTGCTAATTCCATCAATCATGAGGGTGCGATCAAAATTTCTAACTCTATCTTGTAGTCTTATTTGCAGTTAGCACCATTTACTCGACAAAGCAGTAATAGAAACACATCATCATCAACAAACAGAGCGACATCAAAATCACGAAAGAAAGTTGAACACAGTCAAGGTTTGCAAGCAACAAAAAAATGAGTAAGAATTTTATATCTAAGTTGAAAACTAAGTACAAGAGCAAAGAAAATCAAAGTATGTGAATTTTTATGAAGTTTATGATACCGAGACAATGCAAGTTGTGAAGAATCAAGTGGTAAAATATTTCTCCCACGACCATATTAGTTTCATTTGTTATTTTGTATTTCAATTACGTTCTTCAAAAAAAAAAAAGAAAAAAACAAATGTTTATATTGCTTTAGGGTATATTTATTTTTGTATTCATTCAATAAGGCCGTGGGGAAGAAGAAATATATAAAGAAGTTTCAAGCAACAAGAAATTGAGGAAAATAGTTACAATTGTCAAAGTTCTACGAATTTCAAGAGTTCATCATCAATAGTTGAAGCCGACGACAAAGGCGTTTCTATTTGCTGTGAGAGTTGTGCTGATTGTAGACGGGTGAGAAGGTAAGTAAACATTCCTATCATCACATAGTGTTTGATTTCCTTTCTTATAGGTCATCACAGAGAAAAAAAAAATATTTTCATCCACGTTTCTATGGGATAACAAATTATAATTCAGAAGTTATTCTTTTCTTCCCACCATTCAACATGCGCAGGATTTCTATCTTCACTCCTGCCTGTATACATGAGAACCATAAAGTGCGTCTTTTGAGCACATTTTTTAAAAACTCTATTGGTGAGGTAGAAGTCGAGGCGGAATGCTTATTCGATTGCTCTCGAGGATGGATTCTTTCATGTGGTTGGTTTTCTTCTAACTCAAGAGTTAAGCATGGGAATAATGTTCTTTGGCATTTCTAACTTCTTATTATTAGTGTGCTAAAACTTTATGTCCTCATAGCTCTTTGATACTTGTGATTTTGAAATTGGAGTAGGTTTTGTGGCTATACCTTTTGTAAACCCTCACGAGATTATAACTTGTCCACTAGGGACACCTAGGGGTTTAATGGCTTGTTACACATGCTAAGTGTAACCGTGACCTCGACGAAAGGGAGTTGTTATATTTTAGTTTAGTTTAGTTTAGATTAGTTTGCTCGAGGACTAGAAAAAGCTAAGTGTTGGGGGATTTGATAAGTGCATAATTTACATTATTTTTGTTTCAAATTCATACTAATATTTTCTATAATTCTTGCATATTACTTGTTGTTACGTTTTTTTTTCTTATATTATACGTTTTATATCAGGTGAATCATCTGAAATCAAAGAAATGACTACAAAAGTGCTAAGGAAACAGAGTCTACAAATGAATACCACTTGGAATTTGTTCAAACCCAAATTTCTTTACATCTGTCCTAAAGATAATTGAAATATGAAGAAAACCCAAAAAGATTGAGTTCATTCCGACATAGGACGAAGAAGTAATGGGAAAAACGAGATTTGAAGACGTGAGTCTACAAAGTGAGGTTCGTATGCTAATATTCAGCTTGAAACATCTGAACCCGGAGCTTAAAAATCAGGTATTTACACATGTCTATAAAGATTTGTTCGGCTATAAGTTGATCCCATGGAACTATCCGAACCTACAAATGAGTTTTGAACAAAGTATCCAGGAGAATGTTCGGCTAATAAGTGAAACACGGATAGTAGCCGAACTTTGGAGTGCATTTTCGATGAAAAATAAGAGTGCCCAGAAGGAAGTTCATCTGGTAGTTCATCATATTTTAGTATCCGAACCTGACATTCACATGGAGTAAAAATAACATGTCATGTTCGGCTGGAAAAGTCCATACAATTAGTAGCCAAACCTGACACCAGTCTTGGACATTCTTGATATGTTTTTGACTCTATTTTGGAAAGAACATGGGCCCGGAAGGATTCTAAGCTCTAGATATCATGAGCACTATATAAGAAGACTCCCAAGACATTTAGAAGACACCTTTTATATTACTTTGCAAGTCTTGGAAGAGATCAACAACACAACGGGAGAAAACTAGGGTTTCAGTGCGGTTTCATTATCGTAATGATTTTTTATCTATTTTTTTTTATGTATAACATGGATGCTTCTACATCCATGAGTAGCTAAATACCTAATTGATTGAGGATGAATTCTAAGTTCTAAACATGATTTGAGTCATTATATATATATGAATCTATTTTGAAGTTCTTCACATGATTATCGTTTGTTTTTACTAATATAAATGTTATGCTTGATTGATAGATTGTTTAGGTGGCCAACTAAATTGATTTTTTAGTTAATCTAAAGCTAGTAAGAGTTGGGTATCCGTAATTGTATCATAACGTCTTATATAAGTAGATAACATGAGACCTTGTAGAGGAATTTTGTGAAGCAATCACGTGTAAAGCAACACTAGAAAGTGGACCGAGTGTATTGAGTTTAACTACTAGGATAGAACCTAAATTCACAAACCTTAAAGCATTCAATGGAATTACACCTTGAGAGCGTACTTCAGGCTGGTTCAGCCGGATAGAATCTGGAGATTATGATAAGTGCATAATTTACATATTTTAAGTATCATTTCCTTATACTTATTTGCTAGATTTTGTGTGAATTACTATGTATTATTATTACTTTTGTAGTTTATGTGTTTTATTAGGTTACATCTCTGAAAGAAGTGAAATTGAGCTCTACAAGGAAGAATTGCTAAACACCCAGAGGAAATCAGTCTATTCCAGGATTTGTACCCGCCTTCTTGTTGAGAATTCAAAGGCGAAGCTGAAGCAAAAAGAATGGGGTCATTCCGAGTTCGTATGAAGAAGTTATGAGCAAAATCGTGAAACCAACTTGGATTTGTTATCTGTTGGGCCTTATTGGGCCTGCACGGGAAGAGAAATAAGAGAAGCGTTTTGGGCTCGCCTTTGACGTGAAAATTAGGGGTTTTGTTGGTTTTTGAGGATGTTAAGTCTCCTAATTGGATAAGGATCAAAAGGAGGTGGAAGAGTTTAATGAGATTAGGTTTCCTAATTGGATAAGGATCAAGAGGAGGTTACCAAATCCTATATAAAGGGAAGCCTAGATACAATTTTCGGGAAGATAGAAAAGTAGGGTTTAGTTTTGTTTTTCAAAAACAGTATGATTTTTTTAAATATTTTAATAGCTTTTAAGAAATCTATGTCTAGCTAAACCCAACCACTGGAACAATGAAGGAAGCCATATTTCATGAATGAATGGTAACTATTTTTGATCCTTAATGACTTTTGCACTAATTTTAATTGATTTATGATTTTTCTTAATTAGTTGTGATTTTATTTGATGGTGTATGCTGGTACTTAAGAGCTTTTGATGCGCCATGCTTGTGATTTACAATTAAAGTTTTAGAAATCTACTTTTAGAAAAGAAACAAAGTCAATAAAAGAGCTATAATTGTTAAAGAATCATTGTAGAAATTATTCAGAAGTGATTTTGGTGGAATCCTGAGTTCAAGTTCTTCCCAATATTGTTAAAATCTTTTACTTATTTTCTAGTTTAAATCAAAAATTAGGTCTAAAACGAATTTTCACAAGTTTCAGCGAACGAACTATTTTTACCACTTTTCTGAAACGATCAGATTACGCGTACCTGTTATCCAGTGATATAAGGAATTTTGGGGATAACTAAGCGTACTTGTTATCCTACGGTTGGTGATAATCGGTGATGAATGAATAATAAATGAGTATACTAATTCAATGATTATTTAGTAAAGAAGAATGATTCCTCGATCATATTTATCTCCATTGCTTGCATCTTAATCACTTTTAATTGCTTTGTTAATTATTTTTTAACCTAAAACAAACCCCTTTTGTGACATTTGACAACTAGAACACCTCGCTCCTCGTGGGAACGAATCTTATTTACTACTATATTATTCATTAGTGAAGTAGAAGATAAGTGAATCAATTTGTGCACGTATGACAAACATCAAATTTTGGCGCCACTGCCGGGGAGGCTACCTTCTCAGATTCTTGTTAAACAAAGAGATATTGTTAATGTTAATACATTGATAAGTGGTATACAAACTGTGCAATCAGTGTCGAGGGTAACGAAACATCTCTACATGAGATGACTAAAGAAGTAAAGATCCTTTTTTTTTCTTCCAAAAAACGGTTATGTATCGAAAGAAAATCCCCAATCTCATGTTTCTACTTACTTTCCTCCTATACCTTTTCCTGGCAGGCTCATTAAAGCTAGTAAGAATGCAGAACAAGATAAAGAGATTTTAGACGTTTTCAAGAAAGTCCAAGTGAACATTCCCCTCATTGAAGCAATCAAGCAAGTTCCTCATTGCGCGAAGTTCTTAAAGGAGTTATGCACTAATAAGCATAAGTTAAACGGTAATAAAGCAATGAGTGTGGGAGAGAATGCTTCAGCGTTTTTCAAAACAAACTTCCACCTAAATTGAAAGATTCCGGTGGCTTTACTATTACATGCACAATTGGTAAAACCAGGTTTACAAAAGCTTTGCTAGATCTAGGAGCATATATTAATGTTATGCCCGCTTCAATTTATAATGCTTTACATCTTGGTCATATAAAGGAGACCGATATAATTATTCAACTTGCCAATATATCTAATGTTTACCCGAAAGGGGTTGTTGAGGATGTTTTGGTGCAGGTAAATGAACTAATATTTCTAGTGGACTTCTATGTTCTAGATATGAGAGATGATTATTCATCCTCGTATACACCTTTACAGTTGGGTAGACCATTTTTGAGCACTTCTAGAACATATATTGATTCCCACGACGGCACTTTGACTATGGAGTTCAATGGAGAGGTTATAAGCTTCAGTATCTTTGAAGCAATGCGATACCCAAGTAATGCTCAATCAAGTTTTCATGCTGGTGTGTTGGATGCAGGTTAAGGAGTAGCAAGAAATCTACAGTCGGTCGATGTTAAACCAAACGCCAAATGAGAGGCAACCGATTGGTTTTGTATTTCTATCTTTATCTTTTCATTTTTAGTTTTTATAGTTTTTCATATCATTTGTAGGAATTTCCCACCTTGAATTTTACTTTGGACGAGTCAATTTACATTGAGGATAATGTAAAGTTTGAGTTTGGGGGAGTGGTTAAGCATTTAGATTTTTAATATTCACTTTCGTAGGTAGAAATTTTAAACTTTTTGTATATATTTGTATAAAAATCTCAAACTTCTAGAGATTTTAGAGTCACTTAGTATACTTCTAGCTAAGTTTACTGATGTGGTTGTGTAGAAGTGGTAAATAAAGTTCGTTGCTCAGACTTATTAAGATTGGATTTTAGACCTAAATTTAAATTAACCTAGCTATATATATAAAAGATGATAATAATATTTAGAGATACTGGGACTCAGGATTCCACCATTTTCCATATTTATGCGATTCATACATTAATTCTAGACAATTTACACCTCATATGATAAAAGTATCGACTCTGATTCTTTACCGAAAGTAGATTTTTAAGATATTGACTGTAAATGCTAAGTATGGACCATCAAAACAGTTAAGCTAAGCATGATTCTTCAAATTAAATGACAACCAATTAAGAAAAATCATAAATCAAATTAAATTAATGTAAAAAGTCATAAAAGAATTAATTATAATTACCACAATCATGAAAACACTCTCAAAAGATTTATTTATAGCTCAAAAAGTGTTTACAAAGAAGAAAAGAAAATGGCACAGAAAAATTGTTATGGATATTTTTGTTGCAAAGAAGAAATGGTCACTGTTGTAAACTGTTACAAAAGCAGCTGAATACAAATGAATAGGTAACGATAATGTATAGCTATGACAACGGTTTCTTCATCTTCTTCCTCTCACGAACAAAATTGTTTTCGGATTTTTTTTTTCTGATTCTCTCGTTCCTGTCCGAAGCCCGCCAAATGTATTTCAAACTTTGAGAAGGTGGGTGCCTTTGACAATATCTGGATGGCTTTAACACTTTGGGTGTCTTTATCACTTTTGGGGTTGCCTTTAACACTTTTTAATCCAAATTTTCCACAACAATTTATTCTTCAAAAATACCTAAAAACATAAAAATAAAATAATATTAATACAAAAAGTGAGAACTATTAATACAAATATGTGATCAAATAAGACACATAAATGTGTCTATCATTTACATACGGAAGTTCTTGCCGAAATATTGAAATTAAAAGTAGAGAACGACATTCGGGTTTCTTAGTTGTTGAGAGTAATTATTGGACTTAACCAAGCCGGTGAAAAATTAGGTGTTTGAAAGAAAATAGTATTAGAGAAGATAATCAATCATTAGTAGAGACTACCCATATATGAGTGAGGCACCAAACCTTCAATATTTGTCCGTTTAGAGTGTTGTATCTGCACAAACTCCGGATAGAATAATTAGCTACTCAATCTCTCACCCCTTCAACACTTTTATGATCTATTGAGTGCTAATTCTATCAATCATGAGGGTGTCATCATGATTGCTAACTCTATCTTGTAGTCTTGTTTGCAGTTGACACTATTCTCTCGACGAAGCAGCAATAGAAACACATCATCATCAATAAGCAGAGTGACATCAAAATCACAAAGAGAATTGCATACAATCAAAGTTTGCAAGCAACAAAAAGATATGCATTTTAATTTCATAGTTAGTGTGTTGTTTCATTAGTTAAGGTCGTGGGAAAGAATACACATATAATGAAGTTTCAATCAACAAGGAATCGGAGAAAAACAAGTACAAATTTTCAAAGTTCTACAAAATTCAGAAGTTTATCATCAGTAGTTGAAGCCGAAGAAGACGAAGATGTTTCTACTCGATGTGAAAATGGTGCTGATTGTAGATCGGGTGAGAGGGTAAGTAAGCATTCCCATCCTAGCATAGTGGTTGATTTCCTTTCTTAGAGATCACCAGAAAAAAATAGGAAAAGAAAAAGTTTTTAGCGTCACCATTCAACGTGTGCAAGTGTTCTATCTTCATTCCTGCTTGCACACATGTGAGACCCATTTCTATCATCTTACGAATGTCAATATCATAAAATCCTATTGGTGAGGCATAATTTGAGGAGAAATGCTTATTCGATGGTTATCGAGGCTGGGTTCTTTCATTATGGCATTGGTTTCTCCTACTCACCGATTAAGCATGGAATAACGTTCTTTGATACTTCTAACTTCTTATTGTTATGTGCAGAAACTTTATGTCTTCGTAGCTCTTTGGATACATGTGCTTTGGAATATTTGGAAGTTGGAGTATAAGTTTTGTGGTTATACCTCTTGTAAACCCTCACGAGACTATAACTCATCCAGTAGGGACACCTAGGGGTTTAAAGGATTGTTACACATGCTAAGTCTAACCGTATCCTCAATAAAAGGGATTTTTTGCATTTTAGTTTATCTTAGTTACTTTAGTTTTAAGATCGGTAGTTTGATCGAGGACTAGCAAAAGGAAAGTGTGGGGGAATTTGATAGGTGCACTATTTGTACTATTTTGGTACTCTAATTCATTGTTTTCTTGTTAGTTTTCATATCATTATTCTTTGATTTTGTTTGTTTTTGAATTTCTCAGGAGTTTTGAATTATATTAAACCAAAGAAGAAGAAAGGAGTTCATTACGACATGGAATAATGAACAAGGAAGTCAAGTTCTACAAGTGAAGAAGGGCCAAATACCAAAAGAATGAGGTCATTCCAAGTTCGTATGAGGAAGTTATGGGAAAAACACTGAAAAGAAGTAAAACGTTCAACAAAACAATCGCTAGACAATGGGGAAATCGAGTCTACTGATCATGGACAGTTTTGGAACCAGGAAAACTTTGTTTTTGAGCTCCTACAATCATTAAACATAAGGGGAATCGAGTCTAACGATTGTGGAAAGTGTTTGGTCCAGGAAAAGTCATATTTTGATATCCCAAAATCGGTAGACATAAGGGGAATCGAGTCTACCGATTATGGACACTTTTAGGATCACAAAACTCTGGATTTTTGACAAAAAATAATCGGTATAAAGATGAGGAATCATCCTATCGATTGTGACACGACGAGGGTCACTTCTTGAACGTATTTTGGACTTTTAAATCAAGGAAACATAGTCCCATTAGGACTATAATACCTAGATTTGGTGAGTACTATATAAGAATACTTCCATAACTATAATAGAGGATGTTTTTTACAACATGAAGAAAGAGAACAAGGTCTAAGGCTTGGAGTTGTGATTCATCATCACGATCTCAAGGGTTTTGCTTTACTTGTTTTCTTATATATTTTGCATGGATTTTGAGAAATACATGATGAACTAAACCTTTTTTATTGGTTAGAGATGTAGTCCTAAGTTGGAAAAATATGTTTATTGATTGAAGCATTCACTCTCATATTTCATAATCTCTTCAATATCGTTTATGTTCTACCATTTATAATTCCATGTATGATTGATTGCTTGTTTATTTAAGTCGAGAATTAGATGAGCATGCATTAATATCTATAGCGAAACTAGGGTTTGAGATCCGGAATTGTCAAAAAATCCTTGTTACAAGTAGCATAACATAGTTGCTAATACGGGATGTTACCATGCAATTATATGTAGAAGCGTAACCTAGGTTAAATCCATGTGGCTGTTGAGCCAGATTGCTTAGAATAACCTCAACTCACAAAGACCATTGCTTTCATTGGGTTAAACTTGAGTGGTTGTTGTGTCAAGTTATTCATTGAAAAGGATTCAAAGAGTGGCTCTTGAGCCTTTGATGATAATAGGAGTTTTGTCGGAGTAATCCTGTGATCGGATTTATGGTTATTGATATTGAGAGTGAATGAATGTTGAGTATGATTCAGTTGATAACATGTTGGAAGATTGAAGATAAACTCTCTAATCAGTGCTCTTTATCCCTGATATCCTTTTTAATCTACTTTTTGTAGTATAAATTAGTTATAATTACAATAAAAAAACCCAATCTTGCATAAATAATCAAAAATACTTAACAACCCATTTCCCCCGAGGAACGAACTTGCTCTTACTAAATACTCTAATCCATATTTTTGAAGTAAAGAACTTGAAAATAATTTTGCTTGGCTGACAACCGGCCATTGTTATAACCAATGTTGGCAGGATCCTAGTGATATTATACTTCTTTATGATGATCCTTGGATTGTGTGTGGTGACTATAATGCCATTATTTATCAAGAAGATAGGAATTCTCCTGGTGGTTATCTCTTTAATAGAAAATCCTTAACAATTGTTAATATACACTTTGTATTAGATCTTCCTTTAGGTGGTGGCTGATTGAGTTGGACCAACTCACAACATCCTTCTTTACTTGCACAAATATATAGATTTTTGGTTTCACCTGAATAGAATCTCACTGACCCTACTTTGTGCAGTTCAGACTTAAAAGAGCATATTTTTTTACCATGCTCCAATCACGGTAAATTGCAATGCTGGTAATGAGGCTAAGTTCCCCCCTCAAGTTTGATAAATTTGTTTTATTTCACCATTCATTTTTGGAGAACTTGAAAATTTGGTGGGACAATTTAACTTTTGTTGGCAAACCGAGTTTTATATTTGCTAAAAAGTTTTAGGGTTGGATTTTTTTGATCAAGTCTTGCCAGAAAGCCACTTTTAGTTGCCTGTTGTTGTGGTCGTCTGTAGTCAAATTTACTTATTACCTTCTCACTAGTTATGATTTATTATGAAGCAAGGGTAAGAAAGGATCGTTCCCACAAGGAGGTCTTGGTTGTTATATGGTTTCGAAATCTTATATAAAAGGGGGGATTTTCAGATTTAATGAAAGTAAATTAAACTAATTAAGAAAGCTACGAAATTGTAGAAAAGAATCAAAGAATTGAGAATATTGGTCAAGGTTTCGATTTCATTCATAAAACATGTTCTTGTACTAATAACTAGAATTGATATTTAATCTCGTTTTATCAAAATCCCTAGAATACCTTGATCGCAAGAATATCCCACAAATTTTCTCAAGTCATCAACTAACACACTTAAGGATGCGAATATGAATTCTACCAAGAAAACAACCTAACGTGTAAAAACACTAATCAAGTTTAATTCCCGAGGAGCAAATTAAGCTTATCAATATAATTGAACGTGGAAAGCGCACTAATTCAACTTAACAAAGGTCATGATTTACATATGATTAATAAGATGTATCACTACAAGCAATAACCACACTATGCTACTTGTATTCAATGAGTATCAGTTTTGCGTATAATAAATCCTAAATTAGCTTTACATATGAATGTGAGTTCAACCAATTTACAACTTAACTAAACAAACAATCAATCAATGAGATATTTGTAGTGAATCATAATCGATAATATTGAGACAAAACTAATGTATTAATTCAAAGAATCATGTTTAAGAAATCCAACTATTCCCTAACCAAAAATTAAATTAACTACTCGTAAATTGGAGTTTACACAATTGAAGAAGAAAAGAAATGGCAAACCCTAGATGTGAGAAATCTTCTCGCGCAAACTTACAAAAAAAAATAAAAGAGCTGAGAAGAGAACTAGGTAGAAACCTAGATATCTCTCCCTCTTGTTGAAGTTGCTCTTATATAGATTTTTCCTTGTAGAAGCCTTCTTGGAATAGAACTCTTTCCTAATCAAACCCTAACTCTTTTATTTCCAACAATTGGTAAAGGTAGCTATCATGCCCTTTTCTGACGAATCATGTAGTCCTATGGTTTCGTGGACTAATAAGGTCACGCCCAAAATAAACTCTAACCCAAGCCAAAAATCAGATTCTAAATAGAGCCCACGAATTAAGCCCAAAACATATTATAGTCCATTAAATAAGTCTATCAGTCTCTCGGAACTGACAATCCAACTTTAATTCCTCTTCAAATCACGATAACTCTGTGAGACATTTTATCAAGCACCTTACGTGCTTTTCTGTTCGTGTTCTAGGCATAAATTGTTGGTGAATTAAAGCACCAATTCTCCTTCTCTGCACTAATATCTCACATTCATTCCATTCAAAAAATAACATCATTGGTAAATAACCCACTCTCGACACACAACAACAACCATCAATAATCTCAGATCCCAATTTGAACTCAAACCCATCTTCTCTGTCAGTTTCTGTTATTCGTCTCAGGTTCTCAATTCGAGCTTCGCCACATCCATCAAAACATTCTCTAACAATTTCAAGCAAACCCATCAGAAATTCAAGTCATAGTACCACTTCTAATTCGAATACCCAACTCTCCAATTCCTCTTAATTGTACGGCAGCAAGACTTTTTCCCTGATTTCACAGTCGAACCCATCTTCTATAACCCTCTTCTCATTCTTCAATCTAGACTGATTCTTGCTTGTCTTCCACTATTCTTTCTAACCCTCAACAGCACAGACTCATGAACTACATCTTTCACAACCAAAACCCATAACAGAAAATCATTCTCCACCTCCGTCAGCTCATTTCCGTCTTCACCAAATCTGCATCTGACCTAAACCCATAACTTCACCATCTCGCATGTGCTCTTTTCCTTACTCTCCGTCTTCTCTAACCTTGCTTTAATCCATCACAAATAAAGCCATCATACCCCAGGCTTCCTTGACTGAACATCGAACCCATGACTTCGTCGGCGTTGAGAATGGTGCATCCATCTCCGTCATGACCTGAACTTGTAAATCGTGAAATATCAAGTCTCAGCCTAGACTAGGTTATGTTGTATATAAAAAGAGAGCAGTGATGGCATCCCATAGTAGGGATCAGTTTTCCTTAGCATATCTGAATTCCTTTGTAAATCGGGATGCCCCTAGTAATTCTATGTTTTGATGTATTCGAGACTTGTGTGCTCACTAGCTTTGTGCTCATAGACAACCAATGACTCCAGACAATGTCATAGGCTTCCATTTCTCTTCTTTTTCTTCTCCTGATTCCATTATACCTACAAAACTCAAAACAAACGTAAAATACAGAAAATACAAGAGAAATAACTAAGAAAAGCATAAGAAAATGATAACCAAATTATGTATTTTACGCACTTATCACCTGCAATCTAAAATTGATACTTTAGCAGAATAAATTGATGTAATAGACAGTAAGGAAGAATTTGTTCCGCTTAGTGATCATGATGTGCTAACTAGAGAACAAGCCACAATTGAAATGCTTAATTATATCTTAACTCAGGCAAGAAACTTGCTCAAAGAGCAAAAGAAAAATGGTCCAAAGAAGGTGATTTTTTTTTTGAAATTCCTGCGCATCGTATTGCATCTTTAAGTATAATCTTAACTGAATCATTTGTTTAATAATTGATGATGCTATATGGTATCACAAAGATATCATCGGTAAAGAATCTAAGGATTTTTATTATTCTCTCTTTAATGAGTATTACCATGTAAGACCTGGTTTTGATGATCTGGTTATGCCTGCTATTTCTGCTTCTCAAAGTATGGCTTTAGAAAAGTCTTCTACTGGAGAAAATATGAAGAATGTGATTTGGAACTTTGGCACTAGTAAGTCTCTAGGTCCTGATGGCTTCTCTATGGAATTTATCAAAGATTCTTAAGAGAATTTTATTTTAATAATTAAGGAATTTGAGTCTGCCAACTCTCTGGATGTGAGACTTGATTGTACTAAGTTAACCTTAATTCCTGAGTGTAATGGTGCAACGTCACTTTATAATTCCAAACCTATTAGTCTGATTTGGAGAATCTACAAGATTATATCTAAATGCTTATCTAAGATATTGAAGTTGGTTCTTCCATCCATTATATCTGATTTCTAGAGGGAATTTTTTCATGACTGACATATAAATGATGAAATTCTTATAGCAGCTGAGCTTATTGACTCAAGGTAAAATGAAGAAAAACATTGTATTATTTGGAAATTAAGTGGAATTTGAGAAGGCTTTTGAGAACATTAATTGGAATTTTGTTGATTTAACTCTAGCAAGATTTGGTTTCATCATATTTGGAGGAGTTGAATCAAGTGGTGCATCTCTTATACCGGGTTTGTTGTTGTTTTGAATGGGAAAGATACTGAGATGTTCAGAAGTCATGAAGGAATAATTCAGGGTGACCCTATCTCACCTTTTTTTTTTTTCGATTATTGAAATTCTTTATTTAATGATTAAGAAAGCTGCAGCTTCAGGTTTCATTTATGAGTTTAAGGTAACACACAATGGTACAATTATTAATCATCTATAATTTGCAGATGATCTTATAGTATTTGTGGACGACTCTGAAGACCAAGTTGTTAAATTGAAGAATATTCTTCTAGATTTTGAGCTTGTGTAATGGCTTAGGTTAAATTTCAGAAAAAATGTTGTTTTTTGTATAGGGTCATGATCGCAATGCTGCAATTTTTTGACTAACCTAGTTGGCCTTCCTATTAACTATCTAGGCATTCTTTTTGGCGGTAAATCCAAGTGCAAAGATGTTTGGTATATTATCATTCAGAGACTGCGAAAAAAACTTTCTACTTGGAAGAGAAACTACCTTTCTAAGGTAGGAAGACTTATTATGATTCAATAGTGTGCTAGCAAGTTTTCCCATTCATTATTTGGCTATATTTTCAAATGCCTACTTTGTTGTCAAAGAATTATGAGAAAATATTTACGGGTTTCTTCAAATACTTTAAGAAGAGGAGTTGGACAACATGGTCAAAAACAGTTCTACCAAAGAGTAGGGGAGGTATATGTTTCAAAAAGCTCAAATTGGTAAATCATGGTTTGCATTGTAAGTGGATGGAGAAATATGGAAATGAGAAAATGGCTATATGAAAGTAAATAATTCAATACGAAATTGTAGGTAACCAAAATTATTTTATTCTTAATACTTACTCTAAATCTATTGGTTCTAGTTTTTGGGCTGGAATCTTAAAAGCTAGAGAGCATGTTAAGAAACACATTAATTTTGCTGTACAAAATGATGATAATATTGTGTTTGGAAATATTAGTAGATTGGGGATCAGTCTTTGCCAGTTCCAGCTCTTTTCAAGCTCTCTAGAAAAAAGATGCTACGTTATTGCAAATGAATAATGTTGATGATGCTTGGGATATGGATTTTTACACGAAATTCGAATGAAGTTGAAGTGGGAGAATTCGCTCAGTTACTTCAGATTATTGGTGAGCCTCTTAGCTATTTATCCGAAGGCAGTGATCAAATGAAGTAGAAGTCTGGTAATGGTTTTTTTGTTGCTACCTGTTATTCCTTTCTTTACATATATGGTTATATCTCTTTCCCTCACAAGAAGATTTGGAATCCTAGAGCCACATAAAGTTTCCTTCTTAGTTTATATTTTGTGTAATAAGGGTTCTCTTAATGTGGACTTTTTGTTCAAAGCTTGTAAAATTCATAATCTTGCTCGTTTGTTATGTGTTGCTACTGTTAAGACTATTGACCATTTTTTCATTCATTGCAAGGAGATTGCCAAAATGTGGAATTATTTTTTTTTGGAGAGTTTTGGTATGAAGCGGTCAAATTCTGAAGGTGTAAAATAACCTATCTGGAAATGGAAAAACAAAAAGGGTAGAAAAATGATTAAGAAAGTTTGGGGTATGCTCCTATTTGCCATTTGGTGGAATTTGGAGGGAAAGGAACAACCGCTTATACTATAACAAACGAAGGCATATAAAACAACTAAACATGGAAGTTATGCACCATGTAAAATTAGGGACTGCACGCAGAGCTGTTTTAGGGATTCCCCCTTTCTTCTCTTATTTGTAATTGGAGTACCGTTTTTAGTAACCTCATTTTTATCATGATGCATTGCTTTACTGAGTTTCATATTTTAATTTGATTTTTCCTTTTTTCGTCGCAAAGAAGAGTTTTGATATAGGCTTCAAGGAGCTTTTGCCGATTGCTATAATCATTTCAAATATACTTTCGATTATGAATTACACTATATGACGTAGATTTGTATTCATAGGATACGTTTCCGATTTTCATGTATTACGCAATTACTACTTTATAGAACAGAGCATTTAATCTTAATAAAAAACAAAAATTTGTTGTCAATGATGAATAAAAATTCCAACCGTGAAATCAAAATTCTCACACCATTCCTCAAACAATATCGACTTTCTCAATGGACCATATGTATTGAATATTTTGTTTCCATCTTATAATACATAATATTTGTATCTCTTCCAACCGTGATGTATTTGATTGATGTAAGCATTCTCACATAATATATTGAATTGTAAGCATTTGCTTTTGTTTTTTTCTTTTCTTTAAAAGATTGGGATTGTTATTGAAGGTTTAATTATTTGCTGGTCAATATCCGTGCCCTCACAATATTTAGATTACTGTTTGGATATAAGTTGGTAGGATAATTGATTGATTCTTCATTAAGACTTGGAATCTAGAATCTAGAATTAGGGTTTGTAAACTCGTTAATGGAAATGAATCAGAATAGTACAACAAAAGAAAACAATTCATAGAGAGAAGTTAAAAATTAAGTTTATTGATGAGAATGTATTTTGTTTACAAATGAGTCTTACTAGATATATATATATATACAAGATATAATCCACTTGTTTATTGTTTGAGTGCGGACCAATTACATTTCACGTATCCACGTGGTCCTAGCCGATCAATTTATATTTCCCGCATATTAGCAGGAGACGTCAGATCTGTACTCTTGCATATTCAAGCTCTTCGGATGCACATCTTGTCAGCTACATATAACTTCACTGGTTCTAGTTCTGAAATCCAGGTCTCTGATATCTATTCATCTCTCTATCTCGAACACCTTACTTCTCAGCTCCCAGCTTTATGTTCCAGATAGCTGTAATCATGTTCACATACTTTCTATTGTCACGTGATTCAGGTGGTAACTGATCTCGACTCTGGATTTCTTCTTAGCTTTCAGCTATTGGCACTGATGGCTTCCAGTTACGGGTAGATGCAAAATTTTGTCATCTACAGTTATCGTGGATAAAAAAATATATCAGCATCATTATTGTAATACAATAAATTCATCGATATTCCTTGAGATACGTTATTAATCATTATAAGAGTCATCCACTAATCTATAATACAAAACAAAGCTTGGACAAGTTATGCTAGATAAATAAGGGTTATGATTTGTCTAGGAAATATATAAAGAATTGTTGGGATTTGTTTGTTCAAGTTAGGCTAGATAAATAAGGGTTAGAATTTGTCTAGGTAATATAGAAACAAGGTTCAGGATTTGTCTATAACTGGTCCATCTTGAGAGTATAAAGAAGGGTCAGGATTTTTCTAGGGAAAGAAGGGATAAAGAATGACCATGGTATGTTATAGATCAACGGGTTTGGTTCAACTGGAATTCTAGACCCTGAACTAGATTATGTGGCTGTGATTCCACCGATGGCATGTGAGGTAATTGGAGAAAGAGGGAGTAGATCTGGTGCCGTAGAATATGGTGATTGTTGGTAGAGATTCAGGGAACTTTTATTAAACTTGGGTTTGTCTCCAATTCAAGATTTGAACCAAGATACATTAGTAAAATCTGTTTGAAGCACCGATGATATTGTTGTTCATTTAACGAGTAAGAATCAATTAGAACTTGAGACGAGAAATATGAAGAAAAGATCACTACACCAGATCAACAATTTAGGGAATTTATATTCGTCGCTATGAATTTAAGAGACACATATAAGTGTCTCAAATCGTGCGTCTGGAATCTTTGAGACGTATTAAGAGACGTTTTAAACCTCTCTTAATTAAACTAAGGCGACACTTAAACAACGTCTCTTTAATTGATTACCGACACTTTTAAGTGAACCAAAATTATTTTTTGGTTAATCGACCTTTATCTTTTGTCGCTTCCTGTTCTGCAACACTAAATGCGTCTCAATATGTTTGCCATGTGTATTCTGTTTTGCTACTTTTATATGCGTCTCAAATCTAAATTGGATTTCAAAAAAAATCCTAATTTTATCACTGGGAATTCTCAAAATCAAAATTTCCTGCACCTGAATACAAATATCTAGCCGTTCCAATCAGAATGAAACCAACAATTTAATTAATTGCATCATCACACATAAATCAATTTATACAATCATATAATCATAACTGATGATGGAAACTTAATGTATTTATATCATAACCCATTCAACTGTTTTCAGCAAAAAAAAATGAGCAACAGATACCTAAAATTTGCATTTCATATATTTTATATCATAACCCGAGTAGAAACCAAGTCAGATCCCTAAGTAAAAATTTGATACCAAACAAAGTTCATATCTGTGTTCCAGATTTCCTTTCCAACACTATATCCTCAAATTGATCCAATGCAAATCAAACGGAATTTGTAAAGATTGCTCATTGTCAATGGTCTCTAGAATTCCAGCAACAACTTTATGACCCCGCCTTTTGATTTCCTGCATAATGAAGAATAGGTGTTAACATGAAATACTAGAAAAGATGTGATGCATGCTACCGTCGTCATTATAATCAAATAAAAAAGGTAGCACCATTGGCAAGATAATCAAAAAGGTAACTTGCAACTTGCTTGTTTAAGTCTAGAGAATATAGGGTAAATTTGAAAAATAAGATGACTTTAAATTGCTTGTTTAAACACATCATCATATTCTTCTATTTAAGAATGATCTACACGCCATCAAAAGACCATAACAGGATGCAATAGGCGTACTTCTTCAAGTTTTAGATTCACACACTTCCATTTCACCTAAAAGAAAAAAGATTACCTCATAAATCACAGATGCTCCTTGTTGAGTTCCATCTCCCCCAATAATGAAAACCTGACAGGACAAATGAGCTAAACAAATCCATGTCGAAGTCAGTTACCGCATTCAATCCTCTGAACTTTATTGCAGCAATATCATAAGCCTCTGCTGCTTCCTCTTCAGTAGCTACACATTGTCATTGCCATATATATGTAGTAAGCACCAACCACGTATAGTAGTGTGGAATATAGACAGAGAAGAGATAAAAAAAGTGCTTACTGAATATGCCCAGGTATAAGTCTTTGTTTCCAGCCACCCTCCCAATCCTTGCTTTCCATCTACCATGTTGATGGTGCCTTGTAACTCCACGATACATGGAAGCATCCCTAGAAAAACCGCTACTTTTCCTGAAATTTTTTCATAGATATGTAGTTAATACTTATCCTTTTGTTGCCCTATGAATTGCACAACTACATTAAATCACAAGCATAGGTTTTAAAGAGTAATGAATTTTGCTATCACATATCAGCCCAGTGAGTATGTATATATATACATATTTTTGTTGTTGTCTATGAAAAGATATGTTGATGCAAGACAGACTCACCAGCTAAAACAGTGCACAAAAATCAAGTTTTGTTCTTATATATCTTGCTAGTCACTAACTGGTTAGCTAATCTATATGACATGGTAGGTGCTTATGATTTGGCTGCTCTAAAGTACTAGGGAACCTCTGCAAATTAATGACACTATTATATAAAAAATTTAAAAGCGTAAGAATCAATTTACATAAGTAAAAGAATTTCAGATTTAAGTAGTAACAGAGAAAGTATAGAACCAACTCACCAAGATAGGCTGGAAGAATGAAGCAAGAATCAACCATGTACAAACCAAGATGAAAACCGAAAGTTAGTAAATTGATCATCAAAATGAAGGTCGTAATTTTGAAATATATAACTAAGAGAGAATCAAAAGATCGTTAAGACCCCTAGATAGTTTTTACATTGTCGACCTTTTCTTGATTGACCCTCTCTACGACAGCTAAGGTGCGTTTCATATCGCCCAGCCCATCTATGCCTACAGCGGTTCGTTTTAGATTAAACAACATACTTTTTTAGTAAAAACAAGAACAATATTATCAATAAGCAATGTTGTAACAAGTGTGATACATACATTGTTACACCTCAGTATATAGAAGTTAGCTGCCCAAATGCATCAGTAGCCTTTCTTGGTCTTCTTCAACAACAGTAGTACTAGCGTTATGTCCCTCATCAGTTGTGATTGAACCCTTATCAGTGCCCATAGACAGTGTTTGACCATGTCCCATCTTAAGTCTCGGTGTTGCCTACCCAAAGAAAAATAGAAAAAAAAGTTAAGCAAGCTTTGATAATTAGACTAACAAGAAAAAATAGAGAGGTTTTAAATGGAACAAGGGAGTGTGTATGATGTTGGCACACTACAAGGCTTCCCCCAGTTGCAAGACTTTAATGTCCGTGAGGCATTGTGTGATCAACTGGTTTCCTGCCAGTCATAAGCTCAAGAAGAACGACATTGAAGCTACACACATCACTCTTCAGAAAGCAAACAAAAACAAGCAACCGGGAGACTAAAAGTTATATGAGATTTCATAATAGATGTGGTATGAGTAAGCCTAAATCGTGCAGGATCTACATGAATGTTATCATCAGAATAAGTGCAGTGATGATGTATGACCGGGAATTCATGTTCCACAAACCATCTACATATACTGCTAACTTCAGACAAGTATAAGAAGAAAAAGGAACTGCGAAACAAAGTACGTTTGAGTCTTCATATTCATGATATGTAATCTCTGACTCCCATACATTCCACCTACGTATGTGGAGCAATATTTTACAGTTACAAAATGACAAGATCGTAGAGTTCATTCATGACCAGAATCCAGAGTAATGTAGAATGCTCACTGATGTTATAAAGCATGTTATTGAGCTGAATTAAGTACAAGTATAAATTCAATGTTCAAGGTTGAACGCCAAACGACAGCCTACAACAGGAAAGCCACCAGTTCCTTTTTAAAATTGACTTGGAAAAGTAGCCAACTTAAAATACCTAATTAACCAAGATTACCTGGTGTTTTTCTGATAAATAGCGCACATCCCGACAACTATTGTAGACCTTGTCTCCTTTCCATGTACCACACCAATTTCAGAGTGCAGCTAACATGACCACAATCAAAAGGCATGGTATCATTAGATAGCAAGATAAGCAAATTCATACTATCCTGCAAATTTGAGAGCAACTCTTATGGGATTATTGATACTAAGCTATAGAATAAGATAACAAGAAACCTCCAACTCCTGGCGATCTGCTGGCCTTGTCTAATTTCAGAGGCTCATTTCAGTAATAAGCATTTGACCAAGGTAGTTGGCACCGAAGAACCTTCACACTGCATAAACACTTTCAGAGTTAAAACACTAAGAATTTCTAGAAGTTAATGTTTGAATAGAGAAAAGAAATGTAACCCTAAAAAGCACCTGCGTCGCTGCTTTTCAGGTCGCCATTTCTATTGCTGGTGTTGATCTTGGGTAAGTTAGGTCATTGATGGACACATGAACACTACCAACGTTCGATGGAATGTCGGCTCCTTTGCAGAAATCGGAGCATAAACCTAGTAATCAATAAATCGGAGCATAAACCTAGTAATCAAGAAATTGGAGCATAAACCTAGTAATACCTGAAGCAAGAACTGTACGTAGAGGATCTCCACAAATGCCACAAGTACGAGATTTTTCGGATGGTTAGTAACTGGGTTTTAATTTATTGATACACAAACTTAAAGTGGATTCTCATTTCTTATATAAAAAAATGTAGACAGATTTAAAACATGGCATGTTGGTTGATTTCACCATCTCCACCAAACCACGCTTTAAGTTTGCAAAAGCTTAACTACTATCACCAAGTACTAAAAAATTGAACTACAATTAGGGAATTTAAGCTAGCAATGTATACTAGCCGCAGACACGTACTCAGCATGAAACACATGAATCGAGTTAATAAAACTTTCATTATCATCAGTTTGTAATAACTATCACATTGCAAGCATACTTAGCTACATAACGAGTAACAAGAAATATCATACTTTCAGTTTCAAGAGTTTGTATGCTTTTCTCCCACAATCATGTCATGTAAGTATGTAACTTCAAAGTACAAAATATCTTACAAAATTAACAATACACTATCAACATAGACAGACTCAAACCCAGCATAGTCTCCATATGCAAAGCCTCGAGAGCCAACTAATAATCATTGTGGTAGCACTGTCTCAAACACACCATCACCCAATGATGGAAGCTCTGGTTATTGTATCACCCACCATCACCCAATATAACCAGTAAAAGTACGAATGATGATGGAATGAAATGGGTTTTTGATTTCACAATTGCATATATAAATAATGTGAATTTCATATACTAAGCAGAAATTACTATTAAGTTGTCAACACTTAAGTAAAAATTATTATCAACAAAAACAATTGCATATATACCATGAATTAAGCTAACCAGACAACACATTAACCATTAAAGGGAACAAATTGAAGGTTCTGACGAAGGGTTCTACCTGGAAATCAAAAGATAGTAGGTTTGAAAGGCCTCATATAGAAAGTACTCCCTGTATCAACCTCTTTGTTCTCCTGTAAATGTAAGTGTATTAGATAGAGACACTTAAAAACACAAAATACCACGATGATATTCATAAGGTAAACATAAACAAAAATGGGCATCCAATACTACTACAAGACACCACCACCACCGTCTCCAGTACCAGTTCCATAATACTACAAATCACCTCCACCGCCATCTCTGGTACCCTCACCATACTACTACAAGTCACCCCCACCCCCACCATCTGGTACCCACCTCATATTACTTCAAGTCCCCACCACCACCATTTCCAATACACATCCCATACTTTTCCAAGTGACAAGATCAAAGTGTTTTAGCATTAGACGTCTGAAAACCAGTATTGCATACTCAAGGAGTGACGATTAGAGATGAAAATTCTGAGATACAATTTCATACTAACTAAAAAAAAACCAAGTAAGAACTTGATGCATAACATGAAAGACCAAACCAAAAAAAAAAATATTCTACTTGCCAAAATCATTCATCATACTGAACACCCTCGACCTATCTAAAACCCTCGACTCAAATCCGTACACTCACAATCTTAAATGAGAAGACAAAAAGGCAGCAAAATCTTGATACAACAAAATTCAAATCTTCAAGAAACTTTTCAGAGACATGATTCGGAACTACCATCATCATCACGAAACAACTTTCATATAAATAAGCACCCATACTTCAACTTCCAATCTTCTTCTGCGATTTCATTTGTCAAGATGAAAAATTAAATTTCTAGGGTTTACAAAATCAAAGATACTTTTGATTTATGTGTAAGGGATTTTTCATACCTGAGAGTAGATATCTTCTATAATGTTCTCTTCAATCTTCTATGATTTGTACTTCAATCTTCTTATGCGAGTTTCAAAGACAATATTAGAAATCAGATTTCTAAGGTTTACAAAAATACTTTTGATTTCTGTAAAAGGGGTTTTTCATACCTTTAATCATACTTGTACACAATTTTTTTGAAGGAGATTAGAAAAGTTAGGGTTTTTCTCTGCTCGTGAAGGAACAAGCGGCTTATCTTCTCTGCTCTGCTTGTGAAGGAAAGAGAAAACCGTGAAATGAAAAACAAAAACTAAGAAGAAATAAAACCAACTTAATGTAATTTGCCTTAAAACCCCTGAAATAAGTGTGTGTGGGGTGTGCGTGTGTGGGGTGGGGGGGGGAGATTTGGGGAATAGAAAATTGAAAATAAGGAGAAATTTTGTTGTTTTGGAGGAAATAAAAAGGAAAATGAAAAAAAATAAAAAATAAAAAATAAATTCGAAAAAAAACCCTAATAAATTAATTTAATAAAAAGTCATGAAAAATGAAAAATTTATAAGTATACCATAATTTAAGACACTTAAAAGTGTAGTTTAATTAATTCAGAAAAATCATAATTAAAGCAACTTATATTTTCAATTTGAGACACTTATATATGTGGAAGTAATAGACACATTTATATGTGTTTCAAACCAAAAAATCAATAGTCACAAATCATGTCATATGGTGTAGTGGATGAACTTGTTGTGGGGATTTATGAAGTGGTTAGATGAGATTTCAGAGACAAAGAAGATATAACAAGAAAAGAGGGAAGAATAAGTGTTTGATGTTGATGATATGGAGGAAACATGATATAAATTTGAAGACAAGAAGTAGAAAAAGTTTGGGTTCGAGTTAATTTGAGATTGGTGTCATATTTCAGCGAGAAAACAGGGATAAATTGAACTATTGCTGCCATGAATTTCGTGTGGCTTTGCAAACGTTTTGGGGTATGAATCCGCTGCTAACAGGGAACCGAGTAAGTATGCCTCCATGGGTCCATAATAATTTGAAATTGCTTTGGAATTGCACAAGTTTCTTGGACGAGAGAAAATAACAAGGTGCTTTGTTGCGACTGGTTTGTGTAGGTAAATTGTGATTGATTGGTGAAGATTGAGCTGTGGTGCTACTATAACAGTTAATTATGTTTGTTTTTTTGAGTCACATCTGACTCATCTGGATCTGACTGAAATCACTTGACTCATTTGGATCTAACTCAATGTGTGACTAAAAAATATGCGAGTCAGTGGATTGGTCCCATGAGTCAGGGGCATTTCCATACTTGACTCAAACAGGTCCGAGTTAGGGGTTAGATCTGAGTCAGAGGTCGAGTCAGATCTGACTCAAAACAGTCTGACATCTGACTCGCGTCGAGTCAGGGGTTGACTCAGATCCAGATCGCGAGTCAGATGCTAACAAACATAATGTTAGTCTTGGCTTGAGTTTGAGAAGATTTAGGCACGTGTTTGGACAGATAACACAACCATAAAGTATGTTGTTACCGTGGATTATGGGTGTTTGGATGGTCTATATTTAGAAATTGTAAAATTTAAATGATAGAATGGTTTATTGAATGATTGTAGGCTTTTATTGGAATTGAATGTTTTGGAGGGAAGGAGTTTTGGAATGAATCATAAATCAACATCGATGTTGAATCTTATCATAACTAAAATGCACACAAAATGCTTGATTAATTTCATAACTGAGCTGTTTTATAACCAAGATTTTTCTCGGATAACGGTGGTCCTGGTGGTGCTAGATAGGTTGGAGTTCCTTGTCAGCTTTGACTGACAAGCTTATCAAGTTCAATGGGCTTTGGTCTATATTGGAGGTAGTTAGGCCTTGGATTTGATATGGAATGTAGTGGTTTGTGTTATTTTAGGAAGGCTTTTATTAAATATAGCCTATGCATTTATCATACTTCAATCATCATCTTTTACGACATCATATCTATCCTTTCTTTCTCTAATTTCTCGATGGTATCACAAAGAGCTATCTAGATTCGTCATCCCAAGAGATAAATCTATGGTTGTGGTAGTTCACAAAAGCGATGTCTTTGATTGAAAGTGAGAAATACATCCAACTGTCTTAATTTACTATCAAATTATTAATGTCCCATTAATTTTCACATACTTAATGTTCTATTAATTAATTTCTCATAATGTCATTATTTAATTATCCTAATAAATATGTATTCTTTAATAAATAATTAATTTTTTAATAATTGTATTAGTGGACATTGGTGGTAGTTGTTGTGGTGGAGCCGGTGACGGTAGTGGTGGGCGTTGGTGAGCGGTGGAGGAGGTGATGACGTTAAATAGTGGTGGTGGAAGAAGTAATGATAATGGGTGGTTCTTGTGAGTGTGGTGGGTGTTGGAGTGTAGTATTGGACAATGTTAACTCCCTGTTATTATGGAACATATAACATTAGAGAATCTCCAATGGATTGTGCTACGTGGTTGGTGTAGGAAGACATCCTTTCAAAATGTAAACTCCAAGATTCCCTATATTTTAGGAATTTGAGAAAAATTATCTCCAACCGCTAGATGTTTAGATTACTATTGTAATTTATTTAGATTTATCTAATTGGTTAAAATATTTCTCTTACTTTTTTTTTTGTTGATTTAATTTTAAATTGTTTGGTTAAGATTTATAACTAAGATTTATCACATTGATAGACACAATTTTGTGTCTAAATTGTTCTTAATTATCTATTTTGTTACTGCTCAATTTTGTACTTATTATGGTATTTTATATGTTTGTAGGTATTTTTGGGATATAAAATTTTGTGAAAAAATGGCTTAAAAAGTGATAAAGGCACCCAGAAAAATTACTAAGGCACTCAAATAGAATTATTAAAGGCACCCACCAGATTGATAAGGGCACCCTCCCTTTGAATTTAGGCGGGAACATATTCTTCATGCGTGAAGTAATCTGAATTAGTTGGGAACTGAAGTTCAAGGGATGTATACGTGTTTTTGGTATCTCAAACTGAAGAAATAATCAAAACAGGTCCACACACGTCATTCACAGGTGTTTCTTGCCGAGAATCATGGCTACAAGTCAATGAGATAACCAGAAAATATTTTCTTTTCTGATTTGGGTAATCGAGAGTTAGAGTTTGTTTTAAAAAGAGGGATTTGCTTCCTTATCAATTAAGGAAGATTAGATAGGTTCTACTAAACCTATATAAAGCCTAGAGACGCGTGAATAAAGAGAAAAAAAGAGTTTGTTGCCGGAAAAAAAGTCACGATCTGATTTGGTTTATCATGAATTGGAGTTAGTTTTGGATCAATATTTGAGTCCTTATCATTTAAGGGGGGGTTATTAGGGTTTACTAATCCTATATAAAGCAAAGAGAAGGAAGAAAAACGCATAAGCGAATAAAGAGAAAAATTCAGAAGAGAAAATATTATTCTCGTGAAGAAGAAGCAGAAGAAGAGAGACCACAGACTAAGACAGTCACAGATTCTGTGGCCATATCCTATTTCTCCACTACGCCCAAGATCAGTAGTATAGCTAGCAGTTGTTATTCACCTTTCACCACCGCAGACACATCAATTGCAATAGTTATTTCCGTAGCTGTTTTATGTGTCAATCTATTTTTTTTGTTTTTTTCTCTTCTTTTAAACACTTTGAGCTATGAACCATTATTTGAGAGAGTGTTTGATATAAGGAGATAAAACCCATTGTTGAGGCGACAAAGAAAGCCATTTTTATAAGAAATTCATTCAAAAGGACTGTATTGGTTACTCTATTAGCCAAACTCAAAGTTCAGGAAGATTATTTTAAGTAGATTCAAGCCGCCTTGTAACCCAAGGAAATGTTGCCAAAGAGGCAGGGTTATCAAAGCTCCTTAGAGCTTATCCTGTTTCTATTCGACTTAATCTAATTCAGATCGTTCTAAGATATTTGCTAAAACTATAACTAGTTGCCTTTTGGAAGAATAAAAGCTGGTCTGGAAATAATCAAAGTGGAGCCATCATGCTTTTTGTTTGCTAGATTCAATAAGATTGATTTGGTTGAGTCAGCCTTGCTTGTATTTGTTTATAATTCCCTTTCCAATTAGGATTTTATTTTTATTCTTTTTAGTGTATGCCAAGACCGCTCGAGACTGTTAGCGAGCGTGCTTGAAAAAGAGATTTTATTGGTCGTTTGATTGGCGACGAGAGTAGAAGTTCTTTTTTCTGAAAACGAGGATCTCGAGTACTCTTCCTTTGAGAGCTCTGTTTTTGAAAATTTTAATTTTGAAAGTTTGACTTTGTGTGAGGAATTTACTCCTAGTCCTGTGATAGTGCCAGAAATGGCGACTTTAAAAGCTTTATTGAATCCCACTAGGACTAGTCGTCCATCTTGTATCAAGTTAGCTGCAACTAAAACAAACTATGAACTGAAACCCGGGACCATACAGATGCTCCAAATCTTCTTAGGAAAAGAAAATGAAAACCCCTACTTTCACATTAGGGAATTGAGGAAATTTATATTACCCTAAGAATTCACAACCTTACTGATGAAGCTTTAAGATTGTTCCCTTTTTCCGTGAGAGACAAGGCCAAATCATGGTTATATAGTTTTCCACCTGAGTTCATTGAAACATATGAACAACTTACATCTGCATTTCTATCGAAATTTTTCCCTAGGCCCAAAACATCATCTATTAGGCAAGAGATTTCCACATTCGTGCAACAAGAGGGAGAATTTTTGTATATGTATTTTGAGAGGTTCAATGATTTATTGATACAATATCCTCATCACGGTTTAGAAAAGGTTAAACTTTTCCAGATTATTTATGAAGGGTTATATTATCCAACGACGACCATGGTCGAGTCGTTGTGTACAGGTGGGTTTGATAGTAAAACTGTTGATGAAGTGATGACATTTTTAAATGAAATCACTGAAAAAACCCAGCAATGGGAATGTAGTAGAGAACCCCAGAGAATTTTTTTACTGAACCGAGGTAATGTTAATAAAGTAGGCGGAACTTTTGAATCGGATGCCGAAATTGTAGCAATAGCAAAGCTTTAGAGTTAAATGAATCTATTTGTGGAATAGAGCCCAAGTCAGTTTGGGAGGGACATACCGATGAAGAGCAAGTCCATGCTCTTTACAATAACACTAGATTTGATAACTGTCAGAGGTTTGACCCATATTCAGAAACCTATAACCCTGGTTGGAGAAACCATCTTAACCTTTCTTGGGCCAGAATCAAGGTCAGTCTAGTAATTCCCAGGTTCCCCTAGGTTTTGGTGATACTAAGAATCCTCAAGGACCAACACAGTTTCAGAACCCTTATGATAAGAAAATCATGAGTTTAGAAGAGTTTCTCACCATATTATCTCACAACACTACAAAATTTGAGCAATCGGTTGACCAAAATTTACAAGCTAATAGTAAGATTATACATGCTAACACTCAGGATATTTCCAATTTAAAAATCCAGGTTAGACAGATAAATGAGTGTTTGAAAGAGTAACAGAAAGGTAACTTTCCTAGTCAGACACAACCCAACCCTAGAGGAGTTCATGAAGTTTCTTTTGTTGAGAAATCATAAAATCATGTGAATGCTATTAGAACCCTTAGGAATAGTAAAGTGGTAGACAACAAGGTAACCATGCCTGATAGTGAACATGTTGTAGTTCACCCTTCTGAGCCAGAAGCTGAAGAAATTGATAAAGTCTCTAAAGAGTCCAATGCGGTTCCTGCTAAGCCCAGTTTTGTGCCCAGAGCCCCGTTCCCACAACTGCTAGTACCAACAAAGAAAGAGTCAAATTTTAATAATATATTAGAAATTTTTAATCAAGTAAACATCAATATTCCTTTATTAGAAGCAATTAGGCAGATTCTTATTATGCCAAGTTCCTTAAGGATCTTGGTACATGAAAGTGAAAGCTTAATGTACAAAATAAATCCTTCTTATCTAGTCATGTAAGTTCGATCATCCATAACAACACTACTCCTAAGTACAAAGACCCAGGTTCCCTTATAATTTCTTGCAAAATAGGTAACTACCGTGTAGAGAAAGAGTTACTTGACTTAGGAGCCAGTGTGAACTTACTTCCGTACCATGTGTACCTCCAGCTAGGGCTTGGTGAGTTAAAACCTACCTAGATAAAACTTCAGTTAGGTGATATGTCTGTGAAAATTCCTCGTGGTCTTGTCGAGGATGTTTTTATTGAGGTCGACAAGTTTATTTATCCTATGGATTTTGTTGTCTTAGATACCCACCCGTCCCTGACCCAGAGAACCAAATACCTGTGATATTAGGTCGCCAATTTTTAGCTACACCTAACGCGATCATTAACTGTTGGAATGGTATTATGAATTTATCTTTTGGTAATATGACTATTGAGCTGAATATTTTCAATGTTAGTAACCAACCCCCTGAGCTAGATGACACGTGCATTGAAGAGATGAACATGATAGAAACTTTAGTTCAGGAGTCATTGCCAAGTATTTTATCCGAAGATCCGTTAGAGAGTTGTCTATCCCATTTTGGATTAGATTTTGATGATGATAACACTATTAATCAAGTGAATGCTCTGTTAGATTTTACCCCTGAGTTAAATACTAATAGATGAAAAACTAAGTTTGAACCACTACCTGTTTCTAATTCTACCTTAATTCCTTCTTTAGAAGAGCCTCCTAAGTTGGACCTCAAACCATTACTAGATACTCTGAAGTATGTATTTTTAGGCCCCTCTGAGACTTTGCATGTGATTGTAGCCTCTGATTTGGATAGTGATCAACAAAGTAAGCTAGTGAATGTACTTCAAGAAAATAAGTAAGCTTTAGGTTGGACCATAGCAGACATTAAAGGTATAAGTCCTACTGTTTGTATGCATCAGATTTATTTAGAGGATGACACCATACCTTCTAGAGAGATGCAATGTCGACTGAACCCTAACATGAAAGAAGTGGTTTGAACTGAGGTGCTTAAGTTGTTAGATGCGGGTATTATCTATCATATTTCAGACAGTAAGTGGGTCAGCCCCGTTTAGGTTGTTCCTAAGAAATCAGGTATCATTATAGTCCAGAATGACAACAATGAGTTAATCCCAACCCGAGTGACCACGAGATGGTGTGTTTGTATTGACTATAGAAAATTGAATAAGGTCACAAGGAAGGACCACTTTCCCCTTCATTTCATCAACCAAATGCTAGAGAGATTAACTGGACATAATCATTATTGCTTGTTAGATGGCTACTCTAGTTATGATCAAATTGTTATTGCCCCAGAAGACCAAGAGAAAACCACATTTACCTGTCCTTTTAGTACCTTTGCATATAGACGCATGCCTTTCGGGTTGTGTAATGCACCCGCTACTTTTCAGCGTTGTATGATGAACATATTTTATGGCATGGTAGAATGGTTTTTAGAGGTTTTTATGGATGATTTTCAGTATTTGGGTCATCTTTCGATGAATGCTTGCATCATTTGACATTAGTGTTGACTAGGTGTAAGGAAAAGAATTTAGTGCTTAATTGGGAAAAATGTCATTTCATGGTTCGATCAAGAATTATTTTAGGGCATATCGTATTTTCTAAGGGTATAGAGGTAGACAAAGCCAAAGTCGACTTTATTAAGAATTTACAGGTTGCCAAAACCGTAAGAGATATTAGGTCATTCTTAGGGCATGCAGGTTTTTATCGTCGATTCATTAAGGATTTTAGCTTGATTTGTAGACCTTTTTTTAATTTGCTTGCAAAAGATGCTAAGTTTATCTTTGATGATGCTTGTTTAGAGGCTTTCGATAAGCTTAAGACCTTGCTTACTACCGACCCTATTGTCCAGGCACCTAACTGGAATTTACCCTTTGAAATCATGTGTGATGCTTCAGATTATGCCATTGATGTTGTTTTAGGTTAGCATGAAAACAAATTATTGGATGTGATTTACTATGCTAGCAAAACCCTAAATGATGCCCAATTGAACTATACTACCACAGAAAAGGAATTGTTAGCCATTGTGTTTGCCTTGGACAAGTTTAGATCCTATCTCTTAGGTTCAAATGTTATAGTTTTTACTGATCATGCTGCTTTGAAGTATCTTTTGTCTAAGAAGGATACTAAACCTAGATTGATTAGATGGATCCTTTTATTACAAGAATTTTCTCTAGAAATTAGAGATAAAAAGGGTGCAGAAAATGTAGTAGCAGACCACTTGTCTAGGCTTGTTGTTGATTCCCCTCCTGTGAGAGATAGTTTTCCCGATGAACAAGTTTTTGTTGTTTCCCAATTACATTGGTTTACGAATATAGTTAATTATCTTGTTACTGGTCGAATACCTCAACATTGGGGTAAACAAGATCGTTCTAGGTTTTTAACGAGGTAAAAAATTTCTTTTGGGACGATCCTTATCTGTTTAAGTATTGTCCAGATCAGATTATTAGGAGATGTATACCTGAGAGTGACCAGACCCGTATTATTTCCTTTTTTTCATGATTATGCTTGTGGGGGTCATTTTAGTACTAAGAAGACTACTGCTAAGATATTGCAGTTTGGATTCTACTGGTCTTTGTTGTTTAAGGACACCTACAGTTACTGTGTTGCTTGTGAGCGTTGCCAGAAGTTAGGAACCATTTCCCGTGGAAATATGATGCCTTTGAACCCTATTTTAGTTATTGAGGTCTTTGATGTGTGGGGCATTGATTTTATGGGTCCTTTTCCTAATTCTTTTGGTTGTTTTTACATCCTTGTCGCTATAGACTATGTCTCAAAATGGGTTGATGCGATTTCGTGTAAAACGAACGACCACAAGGTTGTGGTCCAATTTTTAAATGATAACATATTTGCACGTTTTGGTACACCGCGAGCTATAATTAGTGATGGAGGGTCACACTTTCGTAACCGACCTTTTAGTCTCTTGATGAAGAAATGTGGTGTTACTCACAAAGTAGCTACCCCATATCACCCCCAGACTAGTGGATAAGTAGAGGTTTCCAATAGGGAAATTAAACATATTCTAGAAAAAAACAGTTAATCCTAATAGGAAATACTGGTCATTGAGGCTTACTGATGCCTTATGGGCTTTCCGTACTGCGTTTAAGACCCCCATTGGAATGTCACCTTATCGTCTAGTTTTTGGCAAGGCATGTCACCTGCCCGTCGAGTTAGAACACATAACATATCAGTATGTAAAGCAGTTTTATTTTTTACTTGACAAGGCAGGAGCTCACAAGAAGCTCCATCTCAATGAGTTGGAAGAGATTCAGAAAGATGCACATGAAAGTGCTAGGGAGTATAAGAACAAAATAAAACTTGTGCATGATAGAAATATTTTAAGAAAGTCATTTTCTCCAGGTCAAAAAGTTATTTTGTATGATACTCGTTTGCATCTATCCCCCAGGAAGTTACGCTCGCGGTGGACCGGTCATTTTGTTGTTCGTACTGTTTTTCCTCATGGTGTTATTGAGATTGAGACTCAAGATAGTAGTCCTTTCAAGGTTAACGGTCAGAGACTGAAACCATTTTTAGAGTCTTTTCCTACATGTGGTGTTGAGGAGGTCTCTCTGGAGGACCCTGTTTACCTTGATTGACCATCAAGGTTGTTTATGTGCATTAGTAGATTTTTGTAGGTTTTTGTTAATCATTTTCAGGTTTTTATTTTATGTCTTATTCTCCGTAGAAGGATTGTTAGCTTTACCAAGGTACTATCTTTCTGACTTACCTCTTTATTCTTCTTTTTACCTATCTCTTGGTATTGCTCTTTAATTTGAAACATTAAGGACATTAAGTGTTCGATTCTCTAGTTAATCATTAATATAATAAAATGGCATTTTCTTTTGCTCTTCTTCTTGACAGTATATGGGGCAAAAAGAACTAGCTATTAACAGGTTATTTCTCAACTTTTATGCTATCTCGTCAACCTTTATTATTACGTCTTAAATTAGATCGTCATTATTACTCTCTCGTGAATCTTTATTGTTGCATATTCTATTGTGTTTTTCTCGAGAGTGCAGGGGCAAGAACAAGCTATCAACAGGTTGTTTCTCAACTGATTTTATCTCATTTGTAGACCTTTATCCATCATGCTTTTTAACCTATTGGTCCTCTATTCTACTAGAATTACATCATGGTACATTATTTGTTATGACAAAAGAATCCAGTATTATGATAATTTCCAAGAGTACTAACCATTCCATCTTCTTGTTAGTTTATTCTTGTTGTCATGAAATGATCTTTCGAAGGGAACTTTCAGTGGAGTTAGATGATGTTCATCAGGAGCCAGATCGCAAAGCAAGGAGGAACTATGAGCACCAAGACCAACCACATGTAAAAGGAAACACATCTGTAATAGATCATACAATCTATGTCAGCCTCATGGACCGGGGGTATACACCTCTGGTACACACCGC
>JAJJMC010016780.1:4278073-4298899 GCA_023531435.1 Papaver californicum
TCAAGAATGCAAAAGGATTTACTCAACACGAGATCTCAAGTGGACGTCCTATAACATACACTTGAGAATCCCCAAAGTTCACAAGAGTTGAAAAGGTTATCAAATATGGCAAGCAATATTGTACTTAGTACTATGAGGACCAAAATCAATTGCCAGGGCAGTCGGATGCAAGCCTACCGTTACAGTTAACGGTCTTCTGGGTTGCCTTAGCACTATGATGCATTCTTCAATACGCGATATGGGTTCAGTGATGCATTCTCAATCATGCATCATAGAATAATATTGCCTTAGCATTATAATTCGAGGTCAAGGAATCCACACCCTGATGCAATCCTAAGTGAGCTGTATAAGCTTAGGATGAAGCTTCATCCCATGCCATGACGTATCCCTAAGTAAGCGTCATGCGAAAATTATGGGTGTTACAATAGGTGTCCCTAGTGGACGAGTTATTGTCTCGTGAGGGTTTATAAGAGGTATACCCACAAAACCTACTCCAACTTCAAAGTCACAAACATCCAAAGAGCTATAAGGACATAAAGTTTTCTACATAATAATAAAAAGAAGTTAGAAATGCCAAAGAACATTATTCTCATGCTTAACTCTTGAGTTAGGAGAAAACCAACCATATGAAAGAATCCAGCCTCAAGAGTGATCGAATAAGCATTTCGCCTCGACTTCTGCATCACCAATAAAGCTTTATGAAGTTGCACTCAAAAGACGCACTTTATGGTTCTCATGTGTGTAGGCAAGAGTGAAGATAGAAATCCTACACACGTTGAATGATGGGAAGAAAAAGAAAACTTCTGAATTATATTTTGTCATCCCATAGAAACGTGGGACAAAAAGAATTTTTTTTTTGATGATCTCTAAGAAAGAAAATCAACCACTATGTGAGGATCATAATGCTTACTTACCTTCTCACCCAGTCTACAATCAAACCACTCTCATAGAAAATAGAAACTTCTTCGTCTTCGGCTTCAACTATTGATGATGAACTCTTGAACTTCGTAGAACTTTTAACTCTTTTCTCCAATTTCTTGTTGCTTAAAACTTATTTATTTCTTCTTCCCCACGGCTTTATTGAATGGATACAAAAGAAATATACACTAAAGCAATATAAAACATTTCTTTTCTTTTCTTTTTCTTATATATAAATACATTATATGCTAAATTGAAATATAAGCTAACAAATGAAACTAATATGGCCCGTGAAAAAAGCACTTTACCACTTGATTCTTCACAACTTGTATTGTCTCGGTGTTTTGGGGTGAAAAAAAATGTACTGCAAAGTGGTACTTTCAGGTAGGTTCGAGAGATCAAGCTTGAACAGGACGAGACTAAACCAAAAAATGGACATTCACGGCCTTCTTCGATTACAAAGATGCAAAGGATTAGGGTAGGTATTAGGGGAGGTAAGCAAAGAAGATTGAGAAAAATATCAGTGTGATAGTATATGAAGAAGAAAATGGACTCTCTGAGAGGAATCACTATTTTTGTAGGGTTTTTTTTCTCCAGACTAATTATCTTGTCTGTTATTGTTTCCAATAGATGAGAATCATTTATTCATAGTTGAAAGGAGACACACTTATTTCTTGTAAGTCGTGGAAATTAGGGAGAGGTGGAGAAGTGATGATTATGGAGACTATAGTGGGGTGGTGCCCAGAAAGTAGGGAAGACATGTCTGACCACTACTCTTCATCCTCTCAACTGCTCTGTAACCGCCCACTACTTGTTACCTTCTTGTTCGTGGAGGTGGTACCACCACCCACTATTGACATCTCGTGGAAATAGTGGAGTCATAAGCCAATATGGTTTTGATTAAGTGAAGTCAAGTCAATGACTTGCTATGTCAGTGAGACGAGTTGTATGGCTCACTGGATTGATAGTCAGATAAATTAGTGTTGAGTCTGGGAAGTTCAGTGGTTGTGTACTTACTTAGAAGTAACATGTCACATTTAATGGCTAAGTACTAGCTCAGAAGCGACTTATCGTAAGTCTGAAAGGAAATTGAGGCCAAACGTTGTAGAGGTCTTCTTAAGCAAGGAGACCTATTAGAATTCATATATGATTTGATGTTGGACCTATATTGAGAATAAAGGCGTATTTCTGAAAGGAAGTAGCTAGCACTTGCTACTTAGCGCAAATAAGAATGTGCTAGCTATTTTAATATAATGTCTAGTGTGTTAATGTCTCAGGAGTAAGACCAATATGCACAACTTCTTGTAAATATCGATTTTACTATGGCTCGAAAGCTAATGTCAAGGAGGTTTGAAGCTAGCACTTTAGTTAGATGGTTAGCACTAAGGTGTTGGCGCTAATGCATTTGTGACTAAGTCGCTAAGTATGAATGCATTAGGCCAAGAGGTCTGCTAGAGCTAGAGGCTAAGTCATGGAGGATGCTAGGGACGTATTGGCCACTATGGTCACATGAGGCTTTCTAGAGACGCATAGGCCTTGGAGGGGCGCGTAGGGATTAGCTAGAGACGTATTGGATCTAGGGGCGCATTGGATCATTGGCGCATGGACCTTGGACGCGCTAGAGCCTTTGCGCATCGGAGAATCTAGGAGCGCATAGGTCGCCATGGGACGTGCTGGGTTGTAGGCTAGAGATGTGTTAGGAGCCAAAACGCTAAGAAAAAGCCAAAGGCGCCAAGGAGATAAGGACGCCAAGGAGCTAGGGGCGCTAAGGATTTAGGGACGTGCTAGCCAATATGGGACGCGTCGGCCTTGGCTAGAGAAGTGCTAGCCCTTGTGACGCGCTAAGCATGGCTGAGAGGAGTTGGCGCTTTTGGCGCTAAGGTTAGGGTTAGAACTTTTAGTGCTAAAATCGAAGTGCTAAGGTAGTGATATGCTAGTTGAGGCCTCATTAGGCTAATACGTGCTAGATAAGACCATTTTAGGTTAGTTGGCACTTCTCAGGTGCTAGGGTTTAGCACCAGGAAAGTTAGCGCTTTTAGCGCTAATGTGGCTAACTGGTGCCAATACGGTGCTAAGTCAAATAGCTGGTGCTAACTTGGCGCTAATATAAGAAAATGCTAGGGTTAGCCTAGTACAGACATTTCAATGTGTCTTTTATGGTATTGATTCTTGATTGTGGTGCATCCGAGAGGAGTAGCGTATTATTTGTAGCTTATGTTTAAGCAACGTGCTAAATTAGCATATTTGAGCTCGAAAGAGTAATTTGAGAAACATTCGTTGCGAATGAAGCGTTAAACTATAATATATTCCAGGGTTTAAGCATTAGTTATTCCCGAGTTTAATGGATGTTGCTAGAACATCAGTGCTCATTCGAGGCAAGTTCAAGGAATTTAGCCGTAGAATTTATACGACTTGAGACTAGTTCAATATGGCATGAATATTACGAGTATTGAGGAGGCTACAAGGCAAATTTAGAATGTTTAGAGAAACAACCTGTACTCTTAATTCGCTTGCAGAATATAAGCAGAAATATAATATTCTATATTAAGTGTATGCGCATAAATACACACATGTTTATTCTTGTTACTTAGCAGAGGGCAATTTTATAATTCCAGCCCTTGTCAAAAACTCACATCTACACTCGGTATCATAAAACTTCATAAAAATTCACATCTTTTGCTTTTCTTTGCTCTTGTACTTAGTCTTGTCTTCATTTTTGTTGCTTGCAAACCTTGACTGTATTCAACTTTCTTTCGTAATTTTGATATCGCTCCGCTTGTTGATCATGATGTTTTTCTATCGCTGCTTTGTCGAGTGAACAGTGCTGACTGCAAAAAAAACTACAAGATAGAGTTAGCAATTCTGATGACACCCTCATGATTAACAGAATTATCACTCAAGAGATCAAAAAGTGGTGCTGAAATTGGTGTGAAGCTGCGCAACTCATCATTCTACCCGGAATAAAGCGTAAGATAACACATACTCTAAAGGATAATTTTTTAGACAGCTGCAAAGAATTGAAGATCTGGTGCCTCGCTTGATGTAACAATATGTAGTCTCTATTAATGATTGATCAGATTCTCTAATATTGTTTTCTTTATGCACCTGATTCGCCACTGGCGGTTTAAGTCCTTTTTGTCGACTATTGCCTCTCAACAGTTAAGAAACCCGAATATAGTTCTTTAATGCTTCTAAGTTCAGTCATTTTGGTAAGAACTTCGTATGTAAACTTAGATAGAAGTATACTAAGTGACTCTAAAATATCTAAAAGTTGGAGATTTTCTTACAAATATGTATAAAAAGTTTAAAAATTTACCTACAAAAGTGAAAACTTTAAGTAAAGACTAAAAACTCTATATGTTAAATACTCCCCCACACTTAAACTTGACATTGTCCCCAATGTAAATTGACTCCTCCGATGTAAAATCAAGATGGGAAATCATAATATGATATGAAAACTAATAAAAACTCAAAATAAAGGAAAAGAAATACAAAACCGATGGGTTGCCTCCCATTCAACGCTTAGTTTAACGTCCTCAGCCTGAACTTCTAGTTATCACCCGTACACTAACAATCTGAAAATCTGGGGATCCACCCAGACAAAAATCTGCAGTTCTAATAATAACTTCACACAATAATTAGCATAAGATATAAATAATAAAATTATTATCTTATGCAAGTTTCCCCCATATTTATTTTTTCTACACTTGGAAGTGTATAAAGAACATAACTTCTTTGTGTTCCTCTCGGTGAACCTGCACAATGCTAGAATCAAACACATGTGGTGGTGGATAGTTAGAAGCAAAATGATTCTTAAAAATTTTTGTAGCAAAAATATCCAACCCTAAGTGAGGTAGTTCCTTAAAAATCGGATTAACAACTCTTTGGGGAATTATTTTGATCGGGGGAGGATCAAAAGATATAGAAGTATGCAAAGGATTAGACAAAACTTTTACGGTCTCTTGTATTGCGGAATCCTCATCATTCCTAAATAAATCCATTGAATTATTTAACTCGTGTATATCGTGGTCCTCTATCAAACTCTTTAAGATCCATTCTTTGTCAGTTTATGCTTCAACTGAAATCTCAGCATCATTATTGTCATGGACCGGAAAATTTCGCCCCCTAGCGCGCTGTGCTGGGCAGGCCAGAACTCCCCGATGCGTGATTTTAAAGAGTGTAACCCGACCTTAAAGCCTAACTTCTCGCTGGAAAGTGCAGGTAAATTTTTGCTTTCCAAGCATGCCTTGTAAGCATTTTACTCGAAACGTAGTCCTACATCATTCAAGCTACGTTTATACTGTTTCAGGTATATTTGCCTTTCCAAACATGCTTTACAAGCATGGTACTCAGACCGTAGTCTCCATATCGTTCCAACACACCCTTGACCTACAAAGGGTGCAAGGCCATTAAATCTCATGGTGAATTCCTTTGACTAGCATACCATTCCAACTTACCCTCATTATACCAAGGGTTGAAGGCTATACAAGCTAACGGGGATGCCTTTGGCAAGCATCACATAATTTCGCTTTATTGTCCAGGCCTAACTCATGCCTTGGACCAACACCTAGGATATTTTAAGCCTAAGCTTTCGCTTCATCAATTCTGCTTCGACCATGCGATGGAGCCTGCACTTATCTTGTTCTTGCCAAGAGTGCAACATCCAGGCACATGTCATTCCGTGCCGCGACGGTTCCAAGGAAGTATGAACAATCCATCAAATGGAATTGCAACTACCTCATCAAGTGTGGCAACAATCATCTCTTGCTTAGCATTGCCGAGCCAGATGATATGAGTTACCATAATATCGCAATCATCTCCCAAATTAGATGATATGAGCGACAAGGTGCTGCACCTCAATGCATTGCATTGCGGATGCCTACATACCCAACCCATACCTTGATGAGATCAAGCATGACCGTAGTTCATCAAAGGATCATTTTTTTTTTGTAAAGGGAAAAGCAACTTAAGCCTATTAAGGCAAAGCCAAACTTCGATTCCAACTTCATCGCAAAGCTAAAGGCCAAGCAAAGCCTAGTCCGTGTAGGCCAGAGGGCTTTCGCAGGGTATGCACTAGCTTGTGCATAACTATCGCTATTTATTATGAAAATATGCATTCTCAAGTACGTAGCACGATAAAAAGATGCTTTCGCAAAATTCAAGCTTCATCGGCTAAGCTACCAGTATATTGATGCTTATGCATCAAGTATGCTCCAACGTATAGGCTACTTCGCATATCTACATGTGCATTACCCCTCATGCACATTCAAGCTTCATCGGTTAATCTACAAGCATATTGATGCTTATGCATCAAGTATGCTCCAACATATAGGCTACTTCGCATACCTATATGTGCATTACCCCTCATGCACATTCCAACAAATCTCCCTCCCTATATATGTTTTATTCGTATTTTTACAAACAAATATTTGAAAGGTAGGGGTCATCCATCGACTGCAAGGCTGTAAATGAAGATTTCTTGCCAAAGCCAAGCGAAACATTCTCGGGTAAGCTATAGTTAAACACGCTAATGAGCATCAAGTATGCTCCATCGTATAGGCTACATCACATTTATATGTGCATTACCGTTCATGCACATTCAAGCAAAGCTCCCTCCCTATATATGTTTTATTTGCATTTCTACAAATAAATATTTGAAAGGTAAGGGTCATCCATCGACTGCAAGGCCGTTGAAATGAAGATTTATTGCCAAAGCCGAGCATTCTTGGCTCGGTGATGCATTGGATGGACGACATAATAGTGCCTTAGCACTATGATGCATTTATTGAATATCGACATTGGCTCGGTGATGCATTGGGTCATGCATCACGGCATAATACTGACTTAGCACTATGATGCTCTCACTTACGAAACTTCGGCTTGGTGATGCATTGGGTCATGCATCACGACATAATAGTGCCTTAGCACTATGATGCTCCAACTTATGCAACTTCGGCTCGGTGATGCATTGGGTCATGCATCACGGTATAATAGTGCCTTAGCACTATGATGCTCTCACTTATGTAACTTCGGCTTGGTGATGCATTGGGTCATGCATCACGGCATAATAGTACCTTAGCACTATGATGCTCCAACTTATGCAACTTTGTCTCGGTGATGCATTGGGTCATGCATCACGGCATAATAGTGCCTTAGCACTATGATGCTCCAACTTACGTAACTTCGGCTCAGTGATGCATTGGGTCATGCATCACGGCATAATAGTGCCTTAGCACTATGATGCTCCAACTTATGCAACTTTGGCTCGGTGATGGATTGGTCATGCATCACGGCATAATAGTGCCTTAGCACTATGATGCTCTAACTTATGCAACTTTGGCTCGGTGCTGTATTGGCTCATGCATCACGGCATAATAGTGCCTTAGCACTATGATGCTCCAACTTATGCAACTTTGGATCGGTGATACATTGGGTCATGCATCACGGCATAATAGTGCCTTAGCACTATAATGCTCTCACTTACGCAACTTCGGCTCGGTGTGATAGTGCCTTTGCACTATCATGCCTCCTCGAATACGCATCACGAGTAATAGGGCCTTAACACTATAATTCAAGGTCAAGGCATCCACACCCCAATGCATATCTGGGTAAGCTTTATAAGCTTAGGATGAAGCTTCAACCCAGGCCATGACGCGTCCATGAGTAAGCGTCATGCGAAAATTGCGGGTGTTACAATTATAAAACTTGGCAAGATCAATTGGGTCTTCCACGAAATATATCAATTTGGTCTCATTCTCAATCACAGTCTCTTCAACACTCTCGTCATCGGAAACAGGGTCCTCTTTGAGAAACTTTTCCACGGTGCAGACCATAAGATCTTCATTTGAGTACGTTACACCATTTATAATGATATATAGGTTATACCCAATCTCCTCCTTTTGTATAGGAGAATGATCGTTATTATGACCTGGAGTTGGAATAACTTCATCATATTACAAGGAATTTTGAAAGGTTGCTCATCTTAGTAATCGTCATCAAAATTTTCGTCAACCTCATAATCTTCATTATCCTAACGACGTTGGAATACCATCTGTACGACCCTATTAATTCCCTGAAGAGTTTCTTCTGGTGCTTCATAAATGCCTAAAATACATTATTTAAATATCAAATTTCTATGCTTTTCTCAGTTATTTTTCTTGTATTTTTGGTATATTACATTTGTTTTGATTTTAATAGGTCTTTTGGAGTCACATTAAGTAAAAGAAGAGAAATAGAGGCTTAATGTATTGCTTGGAGGCATAGGATGTTGGAAAGATAGCAAGCACATAAGTCTCACTTGTGTCAAGAACATATAATTACTAGGGGGAGGCCGTCTGTTTACAAAGAAGTGTTATTTGGAGTCTAATTATTAAGGGAAAACTCCATTTATTCAGGGACACTACCATCTTCTCTTATTAAACCTAAAAGCTAGGGCAGCCCGTATCAAACAGTAGGTTCTTTGTTCCAGTTATTATTATAACCTAAAACAAATTCAGGTTGAGTATTTTCTTTGTTAGCAGCGAGAGAAGAAAAGTGGGTTACCGCCGACAGTGGACCATGAGCTCAAGATCTAGAAGGTTGTTGCTGGATTTGGATGAGAGAAAAATAGGTAGAAAAAAATTGGCAATAATGAAGTACACCGAGAACCATGAAAGAATATGGAGAGTGGAGAGATGGTTCGTTGTTATCTGAGATGGGTTTGGTTGAACCCATCGAGATCAATAGAGAGATAGAGATGCCGATAATAAGAAAGTAAAGATTGGGTTTTGTTGTGAGGCGAAGACAAGAAGAACACAAGTAGAATTATAGCCCAGAACAACCACTGTTGCTGTTTAAATTACAGAGAAGGTATGGATTGATGGGTTTGTTTTGGCTGATAGATTATTCATAGAAATATTAAAGAAAAGAGATGGTGGATCTGTGAGAGTTCAAAGAACATATGGGTTTTAATTATTAAGCAATGAGGAGAAAAGATATTGACATTGTGGGATTCGAGATTGAATAATTGGGTCCAATTAAGAAGAGACTTTACTTCCAGAAAGAAGAATTTCAGTTCGAGAGAAAGGTCAGAGAGATAGATAGCTTTGTGGTGATGAAACAGTAAGAAAAAGATTGTGCTCCACCGGTAATGAGCCATGGTTTGATGTTGTTAGTGATGGTTCTTACTATTTATTGGTTGAATAAATGATTGTGTCTAATAGGTTATGTTTGAGCGTATAATCAGTGAATATGTCTCTATTACCAACAGGAACGCACATGGAGTGCTTAAAGAAATGCCTCATAGAAAGACTTGGAATTGCTTTGTCAGTGCTACGAAACTGACAAGCCTAGGGATCCTATTTTGGGCTTTAATTAGTCTATGGAATTCTTTTATGATCTGAATTGTGGATGTGAGTTTGAGCTTAGCAGATTTGTGGCATATTTGCCAAGGGTATGTGGACTTGATTTAATAATGGAAACCTAGGGTTACAAATCTATTATAAGAAGGATTCTACAAGGGAGAAATCTATATAAAGTCAACTACAATAAGAGAAGGAGATATCTAGGTTTTTTACCTAGTTCTCTTCTCACCTCTTCTACTCTTTTTGTAGGTTTGCATGGGGAAGATTTCTCGACATCCAGGGTTTGCAATTTCTTTTCTTCTTCAATTGTGTAAACTTCAATTTATGATTAGTTAATTTTATTATTGGTTAGGGATTAATTGAATTTTACAATACATGATTTTTTGATTAATAAATTAGTTTCGTCTCATATTTATCGTTCATGATTCACTACAAATATCTAATTGATTGATTGTTTGTTTAGTTAAGTTACAAATTGGTTGAACTCACATTCATATCTAAAGCTAATTTAGGGTTTATTATACGCAAAAATGATACTCCTTGTAATCACATGTGACTCATGAACTCTGTTAGATTGAATTAGTGCGCTTTCCACATTCAATTGCATTAATTAGCCTAATTTCATAAATCATAATGCTTCTCGGGAATTAAATTTGATTTGTGCTTTTACTAGGTAGAATTCATATTTGCATCTTTTAATGTGTTTGTTGATGAATTGAGGAAATTTGTAGGATATTTTTACGATCAAGGTATTCTAGGGTTTTTGATAAAACGAGATTACATTTCAATTCTAATTATTAGTACAAGACATGTTTTGTGAATGAAAAAGAAACCTTGACCAACATTCCCAACTCTTTGATTCTTTTATAATTTTTTTAGTTTTCTTAGTTAGTTTATTTACTTTTATTGCATCTGAAAAATCCCCCCTTTATATAAGATTTCGAAACCATATAACAACCAAGACCTCCCTGTGGGAACGATCATTTCTTACCCTTGCTTCATATAAATATTAAGTAGTTGTTAGTACCTAAAAATTGATTCTAGGAAAAATAATGTACTGTTGAAGTACCTTCTTTAGATTCGGAAATCAAAATCATACAGGGCAAGCCTAAACCACGAAAAATAGTTGTTAGTACCTAAAAACCATTCCTCCTTGCTTCGGTCACGAGGAGAGAAAATGGGTTGATCTTAAGGGAGGGAAACAGAGAAAGTTGAAGGAAATAAATGTGATGAATTGTGTATAGAGATGTTGAACTATAGAGAATAACAGAGCTTGTGAGAGAATGGTAAGCTTGTTCTATTTTCTGAAAGGGATAAGTAGCCTATTTATAATAGTTTGGGAACACACTTACTTCCTTGTAAGTAGTGGAGGAGTGAGGAGATTGAGAGATGGAGATATTGGGGATAATGGTGTAACCGCCCACTATGTTTGGGAAGTTTCTGTAAAACAATTATTCCATCATCTCTTTAAATGTTTCAACCTTCACCATTACTTTGTAACTTTCCATCATGGGGTGTTTACACGCTGCATGTTGTTGTAACCACCATACCAAAACCCCATGAAGAATCCCCTGATGTAATTGTTTTGATTTCTCGTAGGAGTTAGTAGAGTCATGGACTCAAAACACGTGAGTAATTCGTGAGTTTATCGTAAGATAATGATATCAATGAGTTTGTGCCAATGCAGTATAACAAGTCTAGTATTGGTGCTAGTTTGCAAAGAATGGTGCTGGCATGAACAGATGAGGTTGGTGCACCAAAGCATGGGAAAGAAGAGAAAGGTAAGAGGAAAGGTTAGCATTGATGCTAGCTACCGCTGCTGGCAGTGCATGTGCCAGCGCTAGCATAGGCATGGGCTAGTTGGCATGTGGGCTAGTTGGTGTTGTGTTGGCGCGTTAACGCTTGCTAGTGTTGTGGAGTGTTGGCGCCAACATTACCCAGGTAACATTGGCGCTGGAGTAGTGCTAGCGTTGGCGTGGGGCTAGCGCTGGAGAGTATTGGCGCCAACATTACCCAGGTAATGTTAGCGCTGGAGTACTGCTACCGCTGGCACAAGCAGCATGGTCGTGGTGCTAGTGTTGGCAGCGTGGCCATGGCGCTGGCAAGGTGCTAACATTACCTGGGTACTGTTGGCGATAAAGTTACTTGTTGGCATTATGCTTGGCCTTTATGTAGTACATTCAGAACATATTCAAGGAATTCAGCCGTGGAAGTTTGCGACTTGAGATAATGTTTGATACGACTCTGTATTTAGATGGTACATATCAAATTAGTGTCTTCATTCAGGGATGGCATATAATCTCACTCTAAATGTTCATAATTTTTTAAAATCAACGTGTTCTGATTTGATACAGATAACTTGCATAGACGCACACGAAATGATGAGGGTTTAACCGAGTAAAGCCCTGAAATTTTGCGGGTGCATATATATATAAAAGAGCTATATGATTAATGTAGCCATGAGCTGAATACACATTCTCAATTCTCTTGTAGAATATAGGATAGAAGTACATATCCATAATTCTGATATCGGGTCAGAAATTCGTTTATTATATTTCTGCAACCAGGTAGGGTAATTTTACAATTCATACCCTTATCAAAAACACGCCATCTATATTAAGTCCTCTTTTTAGCGCGGAACGAGTAATGTTGCATGGTAAGGATTAGATGGTGGTCTGCCAGACGAAATAAAATATGACTTTTATTGTTTAACGGTTAAATATTATTAGAAGAGTAGCAGTTGGATGAGCAAGACTCTGCGATTGTACTCTTAGGTATTTAGAGGATTCTTCTTCTACCGTAACAACAACGAGAATGTATTTAGAACAATAGTTGGTTGTATAAAATGTTGAAGAAATGGTCCCCGTCAGAATACTAAGATGATAACACTAAGACGAGTTTTGAGACAGTGGTGCCATTAGAACACTAAGACAACTGTTGAGGCAGTGCTACTGTCAGAAAACTAAGACGAGTGTTAAGGCACTGGTGCCGACAGAACACTAAGACGAGTGTTGAGGAAGTGGTGCCATCAGAATACTAAGAAGAGTGTTGAGTCAGTGGTGCCGTCAGAACACTTAGACGAATGTTGAGGACGTGGTGTTGTCAGAACACTAAGACGAGTGTTGAGGACGTGGTGCCGTCAGAAAACTAAGACGAGTGTAGATGACGTGGTGCCGTCAGAACACTAAGACAAGTGTTGAGGCAGTGGTGCCGTCAGAACACTAAGACACGTGTTGAGGCAGTGGTGCCGTCAAAACACTAAAACGAGTGTTGAGGAAGTGGTGTCATCGGAACATTAAGACGTAAAATCATATGTAACTTCTATATAAAACTATATAGATATATTTAGTGAGTCAATATTGTTTAATTGAGCATGAATATTGATATAAATTAATTTTTTTGGGGAATCCAACTGCGGGATATAACACCAAATGATACTCAAATTGCTCTATACTAGTGGACAATCCATCTAGGAGCTTGAGATTTGTTTTTACTAAGTTGTATAAGTAAGTCAACATTATTCGGTTGAAATGAAAGAATTCTCCTGCAGAATTCTGAAGTTTAATGTCTCGGAGACCCAGGCCAGAGATGCAATGTTTTAGATAAAAATAAAATAACAAGGATGTAGTTGTTAGATATTACCAGAGATATTGCAGTAGGCTTGAACTCTGAATATTGTCATGTTGATGGATCTGCAAGTCAGGGATGACTGACAGGGATGTGTAGAGGCACAATATCATCATCAGGAATACAAAATCAGTAGTTCAGGTTTGTAAGTACAAGTACTCAAGTTCACTAGGTAACCCACGCAAAAGAGGAGGCAACTGCTGGGCGTTCAAGCAAAAGGTCTTGACTTAGATAAACAAGTGAGAGGTTGTGTATGAACGGACAAATGAGATACCATCTCTTTCTGGGACTTGGTAATTCCAGGGAATAGCCGCTTCTATTCTTTTATTTTCTAGAATTGCCTGCTCTTGAGAGGATGAATTTGACTCTGTTGTTTGTCTCCAATTGGAAGTCTAGTCTTGTTGAAGTAGATGTAAGCATGGTGTATCTCAACTCTTGTCAGGATAATACGAGTAAGAGGTTTTGTTGCTACTACTGTTGTTGATCAAATACTCTAGTCGAAGGAGGTGACTGCGTTAAATCTCTAAGACTGAAGAAGCCCTCAGTCTCCAGGTGTAGCTTTTTGGTCTTCTAATAGACAAGGGATGAATTGATGTATCATCATGAGTCTATGTCTCTAGGATTTTATCAGGAATGGGAGGCCAGAAAAGTTGATGTCTCCATTTGTTATTGATGTTTTTGTCGCGTCAAGAATGGAGTAAGAACTTGAACTGAAGCTGAAGCCCTTGTTGGTGTCTAGGATGCTGAGTGGTAACTGCGACGTTTCATGAACATTGAATGAAATTGCGTCTTATTCTGACCCTTTGGCTCATAAGCTTGTTTTACCCTTCTGGATGTGATGATGGTATGCTTGGAACACTCATATGGGCGAAGTCTTTTGGAGACGTTAAGGGTGAAGAGGATAAGATGAAGGTGTCATGTTGCCGATATGGTTCTACGGGTGTCTTCGAAGACTATGTTTCATCTCGGCCTCGTCAGGGGTTGTAGGCGCTTACTATGTCTGATGACATAGTTGGGGATATGTGAAGATATAATCTCTTTGGAGAGTAGAGGACTTCGTCAAGGTTATGAATCTTTAATTGAACGTCTCTACTATTTTGGAGAGGTTTTATATAGTGAGGGGAGCTCGTGCAAACCTTCAGTTCCCAAGTGCTGTTCATGTGATTCTTTGGGTATAACTGCTGAAGATGATGCTCCAAGTATTGTCGTTGCGTAGGATGCCAATGTGATGAAAACTGCACCAATTGAGCATCTGAACGCTATAATTGATTTTGGATTCAAGTTTAATAGAATCCGTCTCTTGGCGCTAAAGTTACTTGTTGGCATTATGCTTGGCCTTTATGTAGTACATTCAGAACATATTCAAGGAATTCAGCCGTGGAAGTTTACGACTTGAGATAATGTTCGATAAGACTCTGTATTTAGATGGTACATATCTAATTAGTGTCTTCATTCAGGGATGGCATAGAAGCTCACTCTGAATGTTCATAATTTCATAAAATCAACGTGTTCTGATTTGATACAGATGCTTGCATGGACGCACACGAAATAACGAGGGTTTAACCGAGTAAAGCCCTGAAATTTTACGGGTGCATACATATATAAAAGAGCTATAAGATTAATGTAGCCATGAGTTGAATACGCATTCTCGATTCTTTTGCGGAAAGAGTGACCACATCAATGCTCCATCTTCCTCCAGTTGATAGTGTTGCTTAGAGATTTTTTTGATGTTAGAACGTTTTCTACCATTACTCACAATAGAGTCTCTAGACCATATCTCTTCCCTTTGAATGGGTGAATGCTCAAAAATATGAGCAATAAGAATGGTCTGGATACATTATAATATGTTTTGAATTCCAAACTCTCTGACATCTTCTCATTACTAGAAAACAACTGATTAAAAGCATAACTATTCTCCCATCTCCGTGATTGTTCACTTACATACCCTTTGTATGGTTGTTGTCATGTATGAAAATAACATAAGGTTCCGTTGGGTATTGGTCGTAACCAAATGATTGGTTTTGATTATACCCATGGTATGGTTGGTAGTTTTCATAAGACTTATATTGATAACCACTATTATATGATTGATCTTGTGCACCGTACATGTTATTTCCGAATGTAAACATGATGGCTCACAAAAAAAAAGTAAAAACTACTAAAACCTAAAATAAAAATAAAACAAAACAAAAGTGATACTTACAACCTGTTTTCAGAATTTACCTCCCGCTTTTGGCAAGCGGATAACACCTTCAACTAGTTGTTAACACCACGAAAACCTAAAAGTCTGAAAAAACTATAAAAAAAAAAGTGAAAATATCTAAACTACTAAAACAAGCTAAAACAAATAACAAATCAATTAACCACTGCTCCCCGGCAGCGGCGTCAAAATTTGATGCGTGTTGTTACTGCAACAAATTACTCAAGATATTTTCCACTAATTAACTAGTAATATAGCGGTAGTAAGGGTCGTTCCGGCAGAGAGCTGTGTAATTGATATGTTATTTAGATTAGAAAAATTAGAATAAAAGAAAACACAAAGGGGGGATTAGATTAATTAATTTAAACACAATAAAAATACAATAAGAATAAAGGGATAATTAGGGGATCCTTCATGTTAACTCGAGTAATTTACTTATCTATCTTTCATTAGAATCATTCATCACCAACCGTAAAATAGCAGTTACGCTTAGGTATCCCCAAACCTCCTTATATCACCGGATAACATGTATGCTTAGTCACCGGATTCTATCCAACAGAGCCACCTTGAGGTTTTCTTATAAGATGTAACTCAATCAGACGCTTTAAGATTTGTGAATTTAGGTTGATCTCAGCAGTTAAACTCAATATGCTCGGTTCCCTTATTGATGTTGTCTTCGCACACGATTGCTCCATATAATCCCTCTGCAAGGACTCACGTTTTCTACTTGTGTAGGAGATGCTCGACAATTATGGATCGTGTAACGCTCTACTAGCATTAGAATGATCAATAGATGAATCTAATTGTACACTTGAAAAATCTAGAAATAATCAATCATAAATCCTAGATGTAGTGAAAACAAACGATAATGATTAAAAATCCAAATAAACTTGTATAACTAATAAAGTTCCACACTTAGAGTACTGAATTCATCCATAATCAATAAAAGATAAAAAGAAGAAAGGTTTCCCCCTAAAGGTGTAAACCCTAGGTTTTAGATGTTGAAGATGTGATATGAGAGGTAGAATATTGTAGAGGTCCTCTTCCAGATGTGTCTTGTTTTATCCTTACATGTATACTTTTATAGCCTTCAACGCTTTGCCCTCAAGTTTCCTCTTTCTAGGGTTTAGACTCCTTCCAGGATCGTGTATCCTTGATGTGAAGTCAATTTCGCTTCCAAATATGTCCCAGAAAAGTGTCAGGTTCGGCTAATTCAGGTATGGACTTTTCCATCCGAACCTGACAAGTTATTTTTGCTCCAGGTGAGTGTCAGGTTCGGCTACTATTTTGTGATACATTACCGGCCGAACTTTTCTCTGTAGACTCAAGTCTTTCAAAACTCGTTTTGCCCATAACTTCTTCGTTCGATGTCGGAATGACCTCATTCTTTTTCTGTTGCCTTCGTATTTCCATTCTTTACAAGTTGATGATAAGAAATTATGGATTTGGATAAGTAGAATTTGTTCTTGGATCCTCCTTCACTTATAGTGTTTCACTTCCTTGCTCATTCTAGCACTTTGTAGCTCCTTTAGATGATTCACTTAACAAAAGATATAAACTAGAAAAAAAAACGTAATAAAGATAATATGCAAGAATTATAACAAATATTAGTATGGATTTGAAACTCTAAGCATATGAATTACGCAGTTATCAAATTTGCCCACACTTAGCTTTTGCTAGTCCTCGAGCAAACTAAAGTAAACTAAAATACAACAACTCTATTTCGTCGAGGACACGGTTACACTTAGCATGTGAAAAAATCCTTTAAACCCCTAGGTGTCCCTAGTGGAGGAATTATAGTCTCGTGAGGGTTTACAAGAGGTATACCCACAAAACATAATCCAATTTTAAAGTCACAAACGTCCAAAGATCTATGAGGACATAAAGTTTCTGCACACTAATAATAAGAAGTTATAAATATCAAAGAAAATTAGTCTCATGCTTAACTATTGGGTTAGGAGAAAACCAACCATATGAAAGAATCCAGCTCCGAGAACAATCGAATAAGCATTTCGCCTCGACTTCTGCCTCACCAATAAAGTTTTATGAAATTGCAATCAAAATACACACTTTATGGTTCTCATGTGTGCGGGAAAGAGTGAAGATAGAAATCCTTCACACGTTGAATAATGGGAAGAAAAAGAAAAATTCTGAATTATATTTTTTTATCCCATAGAAATATGGGATGAAAAGAACTTTTTTTCCTGATGATCTCTAAGAAAGGAAATCAACCACTATGTGAGGATTAGAATGATTACTTACCTTCTCACTCGATCTACAATCAACACCTTTCTCATAATCAGTAGAAACGTCTTCGTCTTCTTCGTCTTCGGCTTCAACTATTGATGATGAACTCTTGAACTTCGTAAAACTTTGACAATTTGTAACTCTTTTCCCAATTTCCTGTTCCTTAAAACTTTTTTATTTCTTTTTCCCCACGACTTTGTTGAATAACATACAAAATATATATACACTAAAGCAATATAAAACATTTGTTTTTCTTTCGTTTTTTTATATGCTAAATTGAAATATAAACTAACAAATGAAACTAATATGGCCGTGGGAAAATGACTTTTCCACTTGATTCTTCACACTTGTATTATCTCGGTATCATAAAACTTCATAAAAATTCACATCTTTTTCTTTGCTTTGCTTTTGTACTTAGACTTGTCTTCACTTTTGTTGCTTGCAAAGTTTGACTATATTCAACTTTCTTTCTTAATTTTGATGTCGCTCCGCTTGTTGATGATGATGTATTTCTATCGATGCTTTATCGAGTGAATGGTGTTGATTGCAAACAAGACTACAAGATAGAGTTAGCAAGTCCGATGACACCGTCATGATTGACAGAATTAACACTCAAGAGATCAAAAAGTAGTGCTGAAATTGGTGTGGAGTTGAGTAGCTCATCATTCTGCCCGAAATTAGCATAAGATGACACACACTCTAAGGGAAAAAAATTTAGATAGCTACAGGGAATTGAAGGTTTGTTGCCTCACTTGATGTAACAATAGGTAGTCTCCATTAATGATTGATCAGCTTCTCTAATACTGTATTCTTTCTGCACATAATTCACCACTGGCGGTTCAAGTCCCTTTTTATTGAGATCCTCTTCCAAAGATGTCTTTTTTGAGCCTTAAATGTCTTATTTAATATCCTTCAATGCTTGTCCCTCAAGTTTCCTCTTTCTAGGGTTTAGAATCCTTTGGGGACCGTGTTTCCTTTAGTTAAAAGTCAATTTTGCGTCCAAATATGTCCCAAAGCAGTGTCATGTTTGGCTAATTCAGGTATGAACTTTTTCAGCCAAACTATACAAGTTATTTTTGCTCCAGGTGAGTGTCAGGTTCGGCTACTATTTGGTGGTGCATTACAAGCCGAACTTCTCTTTGTAGACTCAAGTCTTTCAAAACTTGTTTTGCCCATAACTTCTTCGTCTGATGTCGGAATGACCTTATACTTTTTGCGTTGCCTTTATATTTTCATTATCTACAAGTTTATGATAAGAAATCATAGATTTGGATAAGTAAAGTTTGCTTTTGGATCCTCCTTCACTTATAGTGCTTCACTTCCTTGCTCATTCTAGCACTTTGTAGCTCATTTTGGATGATTCACCTAACAAAAGACATAAACTAGAAAAAAAATGTAATAAAAGGTAATATAGTAAGGATTATAAAAATATTAGTATGAATTTGACACTAGAATCATATGAATTATGCACTTATCACCGGCTATAGTAAGATAAAAGTTAAATGTCTCGGAAAAAAGAAAGGGATTAGTTGTTTCAGCTGAATTAAGCACTACTACTTTGATCGCTTCACTTTAGTTATTTATTGTCTGATTATGCATGTTGGTAATGAAAAATATGTAGTCGAGGAGTTATTTTAAGATCAATTAACTGAACCCTGTGTTTCGTTTGAACTTTGGAATTCAGTTTTTAAAGTAGTAATTTAGTTGCAGGTGGTTTTATTAAAGAGATGAATCTGGTTGACTACTTCTTTTACGAATTTTCTCTAGGTCCATGCTATTATCATATCTAAGAAAATACTCAAACAACTGTGTACATTTTTAGTATCATTCAAATCATTGTTGGGGTTTGTGATGGAGACCATGATACAAGGTCGAGGGTGTTCATGGTTTTACACAAATGTGTCTTAGAGATGATTGATATCTCATTGATGTATCTGTATTCAATATAAAAGGTTTATATAATGTCAAGGGTTTGGTAGCTGTAAGCCTGTAACATAGGGATACAATTTGGTTTTTAGTTATATAATGTTCAGAAAGTTGGCTTCTCTGCATTGCAATGTATGTGCAGGTCTCTCATTGCAAACTTCTTAGAAACAAATTATTACGAATTCAAACATCTTAAGAGGCCAGAAAACTGGGCTCTGGGTACTTTCCCTTATCTTTCTTTTCATCATTATTCCTTGCGACTTTTGTTGTAAGTTCCTTAAAGGAAACCCAAAGTTATATTCTTATCCCAGACATTTGAGAAGGCCAAATACTTCTATATTGATGGGTTTTTCCTCACAGTATCTCCGGAATCCATCCAGCTTGTAGGTGAACATGTTTTAGCTCAAAACAAGGTAATTAATGATAGATTAAATTCCCATCCATCATGTTTGTTTTTCCATATTGTAGTAGTCACACTGAACTGCAACTAAATTTAAATCTATCTGCAGATCTTCGCAATGAACCTTTCTTCTCCCTTTATCTGTGAGTTCTTCCGTGATGTGCAAGAGAAAGCTCTATAATAAGATCTTAAACCTGCATTTTATATGCTAAAAATTATTATAAATCCATATCTCACCACCAAACTTCATAATTCAGGTACGTGGACTCTGATTTTTAATGTTTTATTTTTTGGTCTTGGTAGGAATGGATCTTAGGACCTAAGGGTCACTAAGGACACTAGCTCATTTTCACTAATTGTGAATGAAACCTTTAGTCCCACAAAGGAGAAACTAAAGATGTTGCCTCTCCATATTACTAAGAAAATTGCATCTAAGAGTGGACCTTTGGGTCAACACACTTTTGTGTAGGGGAGAGGACTTAGGAAATGGGCTAGTTGGTGCAACCACACATTTCACACACTCCCGGTGCTTCGCATCGAAGCACGCATGCCACCGCCATCCATCCAGGCGGGCGGGTCGGGCTCGGGTTCGGGTGTGGATGTGGGTGTGGGTCAACCAAGACTTATCTTTTTGGACAAAATACTTTTGAATTATTTCCTTAACGAATTTAATTTCAAAAAATAAATATTGTCTTAATGGGGGGCTTCTGTCCCGATGAATATAATTTCATATACAACATGTGTCGACATTTTCTGCCCGTTTTTTCTTTACATCATTATGTCAACACATATTTACAACATTATGTCGACACATATTTACAACATTATATCGACATAGATTTACTTCATTATGTTGTCACAGATTTACAATATTATGTCGACACAAAATTAATTGGTGGACTAATTTCTCTCTTCCTCTTCGCCTATAAAAGAAAAAAAATTTCTTTATTTCAACTCATCCCAGAGCAGGCTATTATCCCTGGCTCTTTTCCCCTCTTCTTGCTTTGCTTGCGCATTTGCTTGTGTAGTTCTTTCCTTCATCTTGTTGTTGAGTTCATTTGAATGAACAAGTATTGTAGTGTTATACAATACTTGTATCGGGCAGTTTTATCCTGGACACAACTTCACTTGTAGGTATTTAGCATCATTCATTTTTGAGGCGTACC
>JAJJMC010016780.1:4300107-4341531 GCA_023531435.1 Papaver californicum
CCAGATGTGTTTGATCGCTAGATCCTTTTTTTCAAGTAATCTATATAGCATCTAGAAAAGTGCTCGTGTAGCTCTTTACTTTGAGGCACATACTCGTAGCAACCAAAAAATGAATTACTTGGTAAAACCTCTCCCATCAACTAAGTTTAAGCCGCCACTACAATTTCAAAAGAGAATTCAATTTTTGAAGTAGACATTTGAGATCTTGGTATTGATCCAACAATCTTAATAGGATTTATTTATTGAAACATAAAAACTTATTTAAATCAATATTTTGATTCACTATGAGCTAATGTTTGGATGCACAAATTGAATTTTTTTTAACATGAGTCGACTAAATTTACTATAATTAAAACCAAACTTTTTTACAAATCCCACAACCCATATCATTCCAGTCATCTGAAACTTTTAACACTCAGTTTAACAATTTCAAAATTAAAACCAAATTCTGCCATATCCTTGCCTTCTCTTGGAAAATGACCCTTCCAACATCCAAAAAGCTATTTGTTCAACATTTTTTAAGAATTACAACAGTTTGCACATAGATTCGTGTACAAAAAACATTACTCAAAAAAGAGATTATCACAAATAGTTCAAGAACTGTTATGTTTTTACTTTTATACTCCAATGTTGGATTTTACAGATGTATGTACATTGAGGTAGTTTAGAATTACATGTTATGTTACAGGTCCAAGCTTAATGCATTGGAAGGTAAAGAAATGCCCTATTTCGGGCAAATAAGACGACAAGAAATTAAATCAACATCCAAAATACATAGTTTCGTCGAGACCATTCAGTTAGCGTCAATTATTGTAGCTTTTGTGGGCTCCAATCCCTCTCCCTTTTTTTTTTTGCACACCGATAATATCATTGGCATACCCTCCTGCGAACATAATCGAAAAATTGAAGGAGTTAATATATTTTGTAGAGTGTAATATACTCTCAAATGTAATGAATAACCTGAATGTAATGAATAACAAAGTACCAGACCATTACTAGAACCTAACAGGAGCAGAAAACTAACAAGATGTAACTAAATTTTGTTAGTTTACCAAGGACTAAGAATCTCATTAACAAGAAAAGTTGTGGTTTTAGTCTTAGCATAGAAAATACTGAAACAGAAGATAAAATTAACCAGTGTTATTTAAGCAAAGAATCACAACAAGGCAGTGTCTTTTAAAACAGATTTTTCTCCCATCAGAAAAAAATACTTTATTAAGAATGAAACTAAAGTGGCGCGCAAATAATTTCAGAGAAAATAATACCTGTACATTTGCATCCAATGTCTTGCAATATCTAGGCTGAGCAGAGACAAGAAAATCATGTCAGGCCTGCCAATATAATCGAATATATGCTCAGCAAGTAAAACACATACATAAACTTAAACATATGCTACAAGTATCAGAAGATATGCACTAATGTATTTCCTACCGGTAAAACTGGGAGAGGACTACCAACAGACAAGCAGTGCTGACCCGTCAAACAAGCATTAAATAATTTGAGATGGAATTGTGAGTATAACAGATAAACAGTTGACACAGTGAAATGAGAACTGTGTATGGTTTCAATAAAATAAGGTTGAGAAAGAGAAAATAACTTGTCTTTTACCATGTCTAGAACAGCTCCAAATGTCGAAACTGATTCACGAAGTCTACCTACACAGTTCCCATTTCACTGTGTTATAACACGATGAATGTCAATGATGTTACTGGACATAAGAGTTATCAATAACCCCTAAGAAAAACTCTAATCCCATGTTTTTGTTTCTAAAATATTAAAGAAACATTATCAAAGAAGCATGGTAACCACTACAGCATGACATGATAAAATGAAGCAACCAACATTGCAAACTAGAGTATGATTATAACCTAGGACATCACAATTTAATTAAGATGAAGATTTTTTTTTTTAAGAAACAAAAGAGTAAGGTTCTCACCATGTCAAACAAATCCAACTATGTATTTCATAAGGCAAAGAAGAACCCACATATTGCCAAATCCTTTTCCAGTCCCTGTATATACAATTGGAAACCTTAATAACAAAACTAAAATGAGAACTGAGAACTAAAACATAGAATATTGCATTTATGCACCTGTCTAAATCTACCCTCGTGAAGCTTCTGTCGCTTGATTGCTTGGTTTCCTTGAACAAATTATGAAGCTATGATTATGTCCCTTGAGGTCTTACCACTCCAAGGACTAAAACCAAACCAAACCAAACCAAACCAAACAATTAGAAGGATCTTCCACATATCTGTAAAATTACAAATACATACACGAAACCAATAAACTAAGACTAACCTTCCACTTATTGGCTTCAGTCCTTAAACCTGGGATTCTGTTGGTAGAATCTTCCTCTTTGAGCACCACTTTTGTCACTGTCTTTTCCAACGAGCGAACTGCCCAGATCAAATGAGGCAATTTGACTCTCATGTTTTCAGCTCACATCCTTACATAACTGTAATTCTTCTGGGCTTGTCCTGAAGGTTCAAGATCTCAAATGAGCTTCACTAGGTCATTTGGATCAATCTTATCACTGACCTCAATAAAAAATTCACAAGTTATTAAGTGACTGATTCCGATATGAAACTCAAAATCCGCAAACATTAACCGTCTTCAAATTCAATACAAGGGACATGTCTGAACCACTAACTCTAAATCGAATTAAGCAAACTTTTTAAGTTTGATGAACTTGTTAATCTTTCAAAAACTCAATTCATCTAGATTGGTAGAATTTCAGCAATGATGCATAAAATTACAATCTTTTAATCAAAGTCTAGTTGTTGCATAATTACTTAACAAAACTCAAAAAGAACCTAATTTTGTAAATATACCTTGATACCCAGGGGATTGGCTCACTATAAATTCCTAATTTAAAAGAAATGCCTATCTTTTAATCAAAGTCTAGTTATACACACCTAATCAAGATTAGATTAGCAGTTTGGGTTCTTGCTGGGAGTCTCATAAAAAACCCTCAGGATTGTCCCCTGCTGCAGTTTGTCGGAACTTTAACAAATCCACCACATATAACGCGCTACAGAAAGAAAGAATCGCGCACATAAGAAACATAATGCTTTATAAAGAAACTTCACAAAACCTGAAATATGTCGCAACTACTAATACTTCGATGCAACCACAAAACACATCGATGCAACCACATAACATTTAATAATACAAAATTAGTTAAGCCAAAATACATACTGAAATTAGTTGACAGGACAGATCAGAAAGGCATATTGAATTATGATGCTATAACTGGACCAGTCCATACCCGATTTCAGTAAATGGTACAGACACAAACAACATCAACCCTAACCACTGAAAATCTTCAAATATGATTAGCCTTTGCTCTTGCATTTTCAAAAAATAACTCTAGACATCGAGAGGCAGTAGAACCTCTCTTAAGCAAGCCCAAAAAAAATTCATCCTTAGAAGATCAAATTAAGAGTTAAAACATATAACAAATTCAAAAATTGAACCAAAATAAGTTAATCCTCAGATGAAACAAGATCAAACCCCCACATAACTTAAAATTTTATAAATCTAGATTATAACCCTAAAAACTAGAAAACCCCATGAACATATTCAATGATCTAAAGAGAGAGAGAGAGAGAGATGATTACCATGTCTGTTGTATGTTACAGAATTTTATAAGCTTGCACTTTACAAATCCCCATGACATGAACTACTTCCACCAATCTAAACAAAAAACAAAAAACACAAATTTTAGCATACAAACAAGAATATATGTTTTATACAAACTAGGGGTTGAAAAACAAAGATGTAAACCGGCACCAAAGCTTCAAAAGATTGAATCCACATAAAACGTATTTGAAGTGAATAGATGAACATATCAAACTTACTTACCAGATTAATTGATTTCTACAGTTACATCAGATAAACTTTGATTTGTCCATTAGATCGAAAAATTATAATTTGTAAACGATTTGACTACGAAAACGTTTTATGGGTAATGCAGATTACACCATACTGAGCATTAATCTGGAGTCGGATTCGAAATCGAGTTATAGATTTGACTGAAAAATTAAAATTTACTGAACAAGCCCTGAAGACTTGATGGATTATATGTTTATGGGGAAATTCTTTGGTGGATTTTTAATGAGAAGAAACTTGTTTTTGTCGTTGTTGTTGATGATGATTTTTTTTGTCGAACAAAAATCTTCGAATGAAGATTTGAGGATGGGTTTCGGTTTAGCGTAGATTAAACACTCATAGAAGTTTTGGGGTTTTGATTTTGGTGAGACAATAAAGAGTGGAGTTTTGAAACATCTAGACGAGTGCATACAGATCAATGACTTGTTATAGTTTGATATCGTTAGATTTGTTAGAGATAGGACGAGATGTAAAAACATGCGGAGGGGATTAGATTTTCGTTAAACAAAAATTTGTTGAATTTGAGTCAGGTAGAAGAATATTATATGATTGGAGTGAGATCGAAAAAAAATGAATCTAAGTGAGACAGATGAAAAATTGACCGAATTCAAGTGAGAGCGGTGAAAAACGAGTGACTTCAAATAAGGTTGAATGAACCGATGAATATTGAGTGAATTCAAGTGAGATCGAACAATAATAAGTGAATATGAGTGAGATCGATAAAAAATGAGTAAATTCGAGTGAGATCGATGAAAAAATGAATGAGTTTGATTGAGATTGAATAAAATTCAATGAATCCGAGTGAAATTGATGAAAATTAATATAATTTGAGTAAGTTCGATCAAAATTGAGTGTATTCAAGTAAGTTCGATAAAAAATTGAATGAATTTTAGTGAGATGGATGAAAATTGAGTAAATTCAAGTGAGATTGATGAAACAATGACTGAATTCTAGTGAGATGGAATAAAATTGATTGAATTCAAAATAGATCAAAAATTAGTTAGTGAGATCGATGAAAAAAAAAGTGACTTTGTCTGAGGTCGAGTGAAACCGATGAATATTGAGTGAACTCAAGTTAGATCGAAGAATATTAAGTGAATATGAGTTAGAAAAGTAAGTAAATTCGAGTGAAATCGATGAAAAAATTAATGAGTTCGATTGAGACTGAATAAAACTTAATGAATCGAGTGAAATTGCTGTAAATTGATATAATTTGAGTAAGATCGATCAAAATTGAGTGTATTAAAGTGAAATCGATAAAAAATTGAGTGAATGTTAATGAGATTGATGAAAATTGAGTGAACTCAAGTGAGATTGATGAAACATTGAGTGACTTCTAGTGAAATAGAACAAAATTGATTGAATTCAAAATAGATCGAAGATTAATTAGTGAGTTCGAACTCAATATTGATTGACCTCGTCCGATTCCATATAATATTCATCAGCCTCGCTCAGTATTGCTTAATCTTATTTAGTATCCTTCAATCTAACTTGATTTTAGTTGAATGTACTAAATTTCGCTTAATGTGTTCACTTGTCTCACTCAATTTCACTTCAAATTAGTCAGTCTCGTTCAATTTTGCTCTTTATTTTTTAATATTACTCAATTTCACTCAAATCGTCTCGATCTCATTTAGTTTTATCATTTGTGTATTAACATGTTTAGATTTTGGGTAAATCGTCTCTATTGCTTTGAGGGGCCCACGAAGAACCCAAATTGGGAAAATCAAAGTTGAATTGTAACGAAATTAGAGGAATTTATGTTCAATTTAAATGTAGGATTAAGAAAATACACCAAAATTGAACTAATTTGAGTGAAAGTGGGGAAATTGAAAATTCAATCATGTTGAATTGAGGCGATTGCATTGAATAAAATTCAAAATTTGATACTTCAAATATAATAATGTGAAAGTAATTTGTAAATTTTTAATGAGAAGTTGATTGCATTTGAACGAAATTTGAGTAAAACTGAAAGTATACGAATCCTAATTATTAGTTTTTTCTTTCTGAATCAGGGGGTATGTATCATGTGTAACACAAAAATTACATTTCCATCCAAATTTTGTTGAGCGATACAAATCGCAGTATGTGTTACATGTCAATATATAACTAAATTGTGTTAATTTCATCATTTTTTGATTTTTTTTAGTTTTTTTTTTTGGAACGAACATGAACAAATGCTCCAACATACATGAAAAAAATCATGCTATATGACCTTTTTCATGATGAGGGGCCAACGAAGAACCCAAATTAGGCAATCAAAGTTCCTGGAACTCTTTGCATAATTTTTAAATGAGTCCCACATGAATATCGCTAAAATTCATCAGGTGAACCCTAAAATTTCTTGTGCAACAAACAAAATTGTGGCATACATATCGAGGGATATTATATGAGGCCAAATGGAAATATGTAAGATTGATTCTAAAAATTGATTCCATTGGTTTCCATCAGAGGTCCTTGTCGAGAAGCTGGAAAAAACCTATAAAATCCGATTATATCTGAGTGAGGCGACCGAAATAGGTAAAATTGACGAATAACAAACAAAATTAAGTGAAGTGGATGGAAATTCGGTTTGTATTAATAGGTAACCATATAATTAAACCCATGGAATCCATGAGAAACTAAGTGCGGTCGAACGTTATTGGATAAATATAACTCGTCCCCTCTCATATTACTCGGAATATCTGTAACGGATCTCTAAATACACCGTTGAATCACAAGATTTGCTCTGGTCGAATGTCAACTTCTTATTTTCCGAATCTTAAACTTTTAAACTCAGTTCAACAATTTCAAAATTAAAACTATTGATGGTCATCATATTATCCTCAATGACCTCTTCGTCTAAATCGAAATCTTCCACGGAACCCTAAACCTACCGATGTTCGTCATGTTATCCTTAATGACCTCTTATCCAAATTATGAATCTCCACCAGAATCTATAATCTACGATCATCAGACTTTAAAACTTTGTCTAGTGGAAAGTCAATGACAATTATCAAATTCATTTCTTATTTTTCTGATTCATTCTTACATATTCAAAATCAAAATTTATGTATAATCGAAGGTCGATATAAAAATCCAAAATCATTATAATTTTTACTATTCTTTGGAAATTTTTTTCATATTGAAGGTTTATAAATTAACCGAACGCACGAGTTCGTTTTAACATAAAAAAAAACACACATGTTATTCACACACTTTTCTCAATCCGTATGAGAGTCCCAAACATAATCTCCAATGTCCAAAAAAAATTACAATCTGTATGACCAACCCTATCCACCGTTCAAAATATCTATACAAAAAGCGTACGTTTCACTTTACTTTCCGAATCCCATTTTCCCTTTCTCTTTCTTTTTTTCGTTCATCTCTCTAACCCTAACTCACAGCAACCCCCTTCAATCACTGTATTGTTATTGTTCTTTCTCTCTAGATCTCCATCACTCATTTATGGAAGAGAACTGTTTTCTATTGCTCAAGTTGTATTGAAAGAAGCTGTAGATCTGGTACTGATCAATGGATCTAAACTTGAAATGTTCAACTTCATTCCTGAGTAATCAGACTTAGATGTTGTAGAACCAATTTTTGTTGCATCAAGAACCCTAATTTCTTTTTGACTTACCCTATATAATCTTCTCTAAAGAATAGGTACTGAACTTTAACCTTAATTTTTCATTTGATACATACAGTTACGGCGGCAAGCTTAGACTTTCTGTGAAAAAATAACCCTAGCCTTTGTTTCTCGTCGCTAATATTTAGGGGTTTTGGTGTTTGCTGATTTTGTTGGTAATTGAAGGTGTTTCTAACACAGGTAACAACCCATCTCTTTTAGATCTAGGGTTTACTAATTTTGCAAGATTTTTCTTTCATAAAATCTGATTTCTTACAGGGGTTTGTTTGTTAGAAATTTTCTAATAATTTTTCGTCTTCATCAACCCTAGGGTTTCCTTTCTTCCTTTGCTGGAGTCATCTTCATCTAACTATACTTGGTAAGATACGATAAAGTTTCAGTTTTTATAATTTACAGAACTTGTTCTGTTGAATTTGATTTTGCTTCGAGTGTTTTTGTTTAACTTGTTCTCTCTTTTAAACAATCAAAGTTGTTTCTCTTTTCGATTCTGATTCTGGTTGTTCCTGGGTAATAAACTCTTCCAACTTCTGTACCTATTTTTTCAAATGTCTCTTCCCTATTTACAATTTGTAATTTGAACATTGATGGTGTGTATAACACAAACACCAGATCGTGGGCATAGTGAGTGAGGTAGGGCACAAGGTATCAAAATTCAAGGTTGGAGACAGAGTGGGTGCTGGTTGTTTTGTTGGGGCTTGTCACTCCTGTGATAGTTGCTCAAAAGACGTTGAGAATAATTGCGCCAAACGGATATTAACCTATAATAGTGTTTATCATGATGGGTCTGTATCATACGGAGGTTATTCTGATATCATGGTTGCTAATGAGCGGTACGTGGTTAAAATCCCAGACGACATGCCACTTGATGCATGTGCACCGCTATTGTGTGTCGGTATTACAGTGTACAGCCCAATGAAATACTTCGGACTTAGTGAGCCTGGTACTCACTTGGGTGTGGCTGGACTTGGTGGTCTTGGTCATGTTGTTGTTAAGTTTGCAAAGGCTTTCGGAATGAAGGTATCCGTGATCAGCACCTCACCGGATAAGGAGAAAGAAGCAATTGAACATCTTGGTGCAGATTCATTTGTGAATAGTCGTAACAAAGAACAATTGATGGTAAGTGAATTAATTTTTCTCTCTGACGTTATTACTACAACAAATTAAGGATACATTTTTTTCATACTATGCTGTTATGATTTACAGTTGTCCTTAATTTCCCTGTAGGCTGTGATGGGTACAATAGATGGTATTATTGACACAGTCTTTGTGCCTCATTCTCTTTTACCATTGCTTGGTTTGCTGAAATCTGATGGAAAACTTATTAAGCTGGGTTTACCAGACAAGCAACTCGAAGTGCATGTTTTCTCACTGCTTTTCGGTATGTAATGCAACATAAAAAGATTAATATGCAATGAGAAAGCTACAATATTCAGTGCATTTAGTACCACGCGGCAAAACATATATACAATTCTATTAACCAAGTAATATATGGCTTTTGCAATGCAGGTAGGAAGACTGTTGCAGGCATTATTATGGGAGGAATGAAAGAAACACAAGAGATTCTTGATTTTGATGCTAAACACAAAATTACAGCGGATATTGAGGTTGTTCCAATGGACTATGTCAACACCGCAATGGAACGTCTTGTTAAGGGGGATATTCGATAAAGATTTGTCATCGATGTTGCCAACACCGTATCAAAAATTGCCTAGCCAAATTGCAGCGTTTCATTATGATCCAGACCTTCTAATATTGATTTCCTTAACAGGATGTTATCTAGTATGTCATTTTAAGTTTTAGTATCAAACTTAGTATGTTCGGGCGATTTCTGTGCTTTTTGCATATTATATTTGAGAATGTTCTATGCTGAGGTTGATGCTAACAACTAAAGGGAATTTGCACTACTGTAAACGATGGCTTATGACAGCCGCTGGTGCGCCCACAACCCACTGATACTAACTCCTTTGTTGTCTTAGCCAATTTATGTCATGGCTGGACAAGAGATTACTGTAAAGAGTGTAATTTTTTTTAAGAAATGACATAAATTGAATTATGTGATACAATAAAATTTAATTTTGTTTTTAATTTGGTTCATAATTTGTTCGGTATTAACTTTAATTTTAATTATAATTTGGGATTATCTAAATCAGAATACGTGAAATAATTCGTTTAGCGAGCACAAAAATTTGGCAGCTTAAAAACTTAAGCAACCAACTTCAGGACAGCTTAAAAACTCAAGCACAAAAATTTGGTAGCTTAAAACTTAAGCAACCAATTTCAGGCCAGCTTAAAAACTTAAGCAACTAACTTCAGGCCAATCAAAATCAGAAATCGCTTTTAGCGAGCAAAAATTTGGTCGCTTAAAAACTTAAGCAACAACTTCAGGCCAATCAAAATCAGAAATCGCTTTTAGAGAGTAAAAAGATTCGGTAACTTAAAAACTTAAGCCCAATCAAAATCAGAAATCGCTTTTAGCGAGCAAAATTATTTGGTCACTTAAAACCTTAACAAAGCAATTTCTGGCCAAGTTGTTCCATGTATCTATCAACTAGGTATTTTACTTGCTCTAGGATGGTTTATTTAGATCTGAAGCGATTGGTATTTTACTTGCTCTATTGGTTGGTTTAGCTATTAAGCGATAAGGATTTTACTTGCTCCCTGGTGGTTGGTCTATCTCTGAAGCAATGAAAAGGGTACTCTCTTTAGGAAAGTTGGTTGATTACTAGAGCGACTGCCTAGCTGCTCTTGACCTTTACAAAGCGGACCTTTTGTAACAAACAGAGCGAGTGCCACTTTTAATCGCTATAAGGGTTATAGCGACTCAAAAGAGATTTTTAACGATTTAAAACGACAAGTCGTTTAAACCGGTTTTTCTTGTAGTGTATGAATGCTAAATCACTGATTGGCGTACATGGGTATAGTTGAGAATATAAATACTTATCATGAACTATGATGATTCTGTCTTTGAAGGGGAAAGGAGATGGTTTGCAAGTGGAAAGAAGTGTCCTTAATGATAATTGGGATGATGCAGAGGGATATTACTGTAAGTATACCGGTATATGATAATTTATTTATTATTATTTAGAGGGGGTCTTTACTTTCCTAGATTCAAGCTTGGTTGTTATTTTCCATTTTTTAAGCACATGTTTTATTATTGCAATATTATGTGCGAGCTTTATTTTTGTCCTGATGGTTAGGACATGATCTCTACAAGTTATTTGAGAAATACTTGGTAGCAGATACGAGGTCATCGTTGCTTATGGGAAAGGTGTTTTCTCCACTGTTGTTCGCGCGAAGGATCTTAAGGCAGGGAAGGATGATCCCGAAGAAGTTGCCATAAAGATTATACGCAATAATGACACTATGTAAGTTTTATTTGGTTTTCTTCAGAAAGGAAGCGAGAGTTTTCAAATTTTAATTTTCTGATTGTCTGAAATATTGTTGTAATTTTCTCTTTATGAATAGGTATATGGCTGGACAGAAGTAATAACTTGACGAGAAACAAAGTCATAGCTTAGTAAGTGTAAAATAACTTGACAAGAAACTAGTAAGATCCTGATCTAGCTCTGACAAATAACTTGATACACAAAATCCTCTTTAAAATCAATTAATTAGAAAGGTTTCAATTAACCATTTATTTACTTATCAAACATTTGATTAAATTACAGTCTCTAATTCAGTATCTAATTCATAATCTTTATAAGTATAGAAGATGAATCATGATAGTGAAACTTTTAAATAGAATCTTACTCAATAAATACATACCTAATGAACTTTTTTTTCTTCTCTGATTACTCTTCCTTAGTCTCTTCTTCTTTCAATTGACCGACCCCCTCTCTGTTGAATGATCTCTTCTATTTATAGATCATCAAATGGGTCCCTCTTGTCACGATACCTTCTTTCGTTTTCCTTATTATCTTTAGATCGGGATGATTGTATGGTTGACAGGTCATGCTCTTCACTTTTTTGGTCTGTTACCTTGTATGATTAACACGTACTCTTCGTTCTTTGAGAATCATCTTTGTCCCGATCATAGGTGTCAATCATGTAGTTAAAGTAATAAGAGTAATTATTGCCTTTACTTTCCCGTTCCATGTTCATTTATTACTCTTACTTTCCCGTTCAATAAGCATTTAATGATATCTGTTTCGATCGATGTGATACTCCTTTCCCGATCTTATGTGTCAATCATGCAGGGATATATTCAGTCTTTCACATCTGTCATTTACTCGATCCTTTCGTACGGCTTTGATTGTGTGCTTCTCGTTCTTCTTAGAACCACTGCTTCTTTCCTTAATCATCTTACACGTGTCGTCCTCCTTTTATTTCCTAACAACTTGCCCCCTTCTTCTTCTTTTTTCAAAAACTTTCAACGGTCGATCCAAGGTTTTGGAAAAAGTAGAAGAATAATTATTACCTTTCGTTTCACCATTACTTCTTTTCGCACGTTATGTGAGTTTTTCGCAGGCAGTAACTTCCATTATCACGTTTGTGTCAGTTACCTTTTTTCGAGGAAATCAAATCTTTGCCTGGATTAACACCTTTTCAAATTGTGATGGTTTCTATTCTTTTCTTTAAATACGACGCAGTCTTTTCCACTTCTTTCTTTACCTCTTAAAGTTGCTTCTCTTTATCTTCCTTAAACTTTTCAAATACTTTCGTTCTCCCAACTGTTCAGGAGCTTTTAGCATCAACCACATTTATTCTACTTTTGATCAAGTAATTGATTGTCTTCTTTCTCCATGTAAGTTTTTTTTTTAACCATGATTAGCTTTTAACAGATATGATTGAACTGATAATTGTTTTTGATTTTTATGATTGTTTCTTTATGATCTTTGATGATTCCTTCATATATTGATCCTTTGAAATTTTCTTTTCAGATAAAAACATTATGTCTTCCAGAAATCCCAATGCTGCTGGTGATCACCAAGAAACCGGAAGACCTTCAAGAATTCCTTCTTCTAGATATGCTGTGTCTCGGTCTATTCGTAACCCAGCTCCTGATGCTTCTATAACTGCTAATCCTGCCCCCAGAAATAAGCGGGCTCATGCCACTTATAGTTATCGGTCGATGAATATTGAGGATTTTAAGAGAAGACATGCTCTTGAGGGATTTAAAGTCTCATTCTATGACAAAAATAATGATGTACTGACTTTAGGAGCAATTCAGAGCTTTAACTATTCTTTCCATAGTTTATTAATTTCAGCTGGTGCTTTAGAGGCCGGACTTCGTCTCCCACTATATGAAGAAGTAAATCCTTTCCAATTTGAAGTTCTTGCATCTCGCGGTGATTCTTCTCATGGTCAAGCTCGATCCATTACACAATATAATGGAAATTGGTGGCGTATCCTTGATGAGTGTAGCCTCCAAAGTGAAGGGCGAACTAATCTTACTTGTTACGTTCCAAATTTTTTAGAACGTGAAAATTATACAGTTGAAAATTTTCATTCTACATACGGAGATGGTGTCAGTATCAGGAAGTTTATGAAGTGGAGCGTTAGCCCTGTTCGTAAGTGTCTTACGGGATTTCCCTTATTATATGAGGTTCACGATCCAAAAATCAAGTTTATTCCATTTACCAAAATTGATTTTCCCACAAAAGAAAGAATTCGTCAAGATCATGAATATAAGTGGTATCGCACTCCAATTATAATTGAAGGTCCTTGGGTTTTTGGTAACATCTCCAAAGATGAAATTCAAAGGGTTCGTAAACGTTTCCCAAGCTATTGTCCTTGGCGGTTAAATTTTGATGACTACAAGTTTGAATATAAGGTTCGTACTCTTCTTTCTTTTAGTATTGTCCCGAACTACCATTGAATTTTTTCTTACGGGACAAATTTTGTGCTTCAGGTTGAACGCGATTCCGAACTTCAAACTGAAGTTCCTCCTCCTCGCCCAAGCCTCGGTATTCAGATCGTTGAAGGTAGGCAAAGATTTGAGGAAGAAGTTGTTGAAGGTAAGGGGAAACGAAAATTGGTTCTCCCTGAGAAGAAGAAAAAGAAACCTAAAAGACCGTTGTACCCTTCTGAAGTAGAAGAATGGGAGATTAGAGATTGCTTCGTTGAAAGGAATAGCAGTTCCGCTCTTATCTTAGCTGCGGGACAAAACGTTGAAGGTTCCGTCCAAGCAGAAGTTTCAGGACAGCTCGTCATCATTGATGATGTTCCTGTTAACGTGGGGGAACCAATTATTTCTTCGGACCAGCCTCCAATAGCTCAATCTATTTTTGAAGCTGTTCCTACTACTGCTGCTCCTACCGGCTTCTATGATTCCTTTTCTCCCCTTTCTTTTAACTTCGACATAGAGCCAATCGCTTCAAATAGTGGTACAATGACAGTTTTTACTGGATTACCTCAAGAAGAAGCAGATGATATTGTTGTTGAAGAGGAAAATATTGAAGAAGTGAATGATGCTGTTATTGTTTAAGAAAATATTGAAGAAGAAAATGTTGTTGTTGATGTTGAAGATGTCATTGTAGAAGAAAAGACAAATGAAGTTACTGAAGAAGCGGATGTTGAAAACATAGCTCCTAGTACTTCAGTTACAGATGTCCCTGATGTCCCGAACCTCATTGTAGATAAAAATGCTTCTGGAGTCATTCGTGAATCAAATGCACCCATCGGGACATTGGTTCGTTCTTCCACTAATGCTGATAGGGCTTATGTTGACATGCCTGATGCTGAACCTTCTGCTCAAAGGTCCTTCTCTGAAGTGGATCTAAATATGAGAATGAATGAAGGAATCAACCTTGTTGGTGATGAGGACGAAGCTTTCAAGTGGTTCCTTTCTAAAGGACTTCTGAAAACTTCCGCATGTCCCGATTTATTGAAATCTGATAGTTCTTCGATGTCTAGGCTGCGGAGTTCACTTGGTGATGTTCCTCTGGAGGAAGCTCGGGACGCCTGGTTTGATAGCGAATGCTACGATCAATCGTTCCCACTAAATCCTCCTTCTTCTTTAAATGAAGCTCTGGCTATTGCAGAGGGTCCATCATATTATTACCCGCAACAAGCTCTTGCTCAGCTTAAATATGGCACCGATTGCTTATTCGCTTCGTATAAGTTTTATAAATCTCGAGCCACAATGATGGAGCTATTGGTCAAGAACGAAGCAGAGATGGTGAAGCGCGGAAATGATGATTTGCAGCAAGAAAATGAAAATCTCAAGCAGCAAAACAACTATCTTCAACAACAGCTTCAACAACAACAACAACAACAACAACAACAACAACAACAACAACTTCAAAATTTTGAGGATCAAAATCAAGGGCTTCAAAGTCAGAATCAAGATTCGTTCCTTTCCCCTTAGTTCGTACCTATTTTGGGTTCGTACCTCTATAGGTTCGTACCTCAATGGGTCTGTACCTTTATGGGTTCGTACCATTTTTTTTTCTTTTTTTTCACAAGTTTTGAATTTCATTTATGGGATCAGTGGGAGACGTGGAATCCCTATTTAGGTTCGAGCGTAGGATGATTCAGTTGAACAATCATGCAAAAGAAATAAATAAGGAAATGGAATTGGTTAAAGGGAAATTAGCACAGTTGTCCGATAGTATTGAGTTGAATACTTGGAGACGCAATAGAGCTGAATCGAAATATCAGGAAGCTCTGAAAACTTTAACTCTTAAAGAAACAGAGTTTAAGTCTATAGCTAGAGGTATATGCTTGAGTTATATGCTTGTTTTGTTTATGGTATTATATGGTTTATCTGATACTTATTCTGGTTTTCAGGGCTAGAAAAGAAGGTCAATGAAGCTAATGCATGAGCAACAATAGCAGAGGCTGAACTCAATGTTGCGAATAGCACAATAACAAATATTACTGAAGAGTTGAAGATTTCGGAAAAGAACGTAGCTCTTAGTGCACTAAATCTTCGGGATTTGCAATCTTGTTTGAATGTTGAGACTTCTAAACTCGAAGCTCGTGAACAGGAAATTGTAAAAGAGCAATCAAAATCTGAGGAGATATTAAAGGAATTAAATGCTGAAAAAGATCAAAGATCCCGCTTGGGTAAACAAGTAGAAAAATATCACCAAAAAATTGAAGAGCTTCAATCAGAATTTGATTACGGGCGTGCTTATACAAATTGGGTGAGACAAGATGCCAAGGCAAAAATTGCAATGTCATTTAATGCTGCCTTGGATCGTGCTCAAGCCGATCCTTCTGTATTGAATGGTCGTGCTACTGTCCTGAAGGTTCCTTCTTAACCGTCCCGATGCACCAATTCCGAAGCCTAGTTGTACTTTTTCTTGTTCTAATGCTCATAGCTTCATCTTTTGATATTCTTTTCTTATGTCCCGATCCTTTTGTATCTTGAGTTTTGACATACTTTAATTGGAAACTTCATTTTGTGACTTTCTTCTATTGTGCTTGGATATGCTTTTTAATATTTTTCCTGCATAAGAGATGACATTTATGAAATCTTTAGGTTAATCATATTGTTTCATGGGTACAATGGATCGAAGTATATATACCTCAAAACATGTAATTCGAGATCCTACACATACGAAACAAACCCGGGCCAGGGGTAAGATACAGAGTTGGTCCCGAACGTACTCTGAAAATGATAACCATAAATTAGGTATTCCTTATTTATTAGAATCTCATAATTATTAAAATTCTATAAGGACATTTACCTTTTTGTTTATATTACGATTGTATCGCTAATCGTAAGCGCTTTCCAGAATAAGGTGTTCCTGGAGTAATTGAATTTTGATTATGTCGCCAATCGTAGCGTTTTCAAAAATAAGGTGTTCCTGGAATTGAATTTTGATTATGTCGCCAATCGTAGCGTTTTCCAGAATAAGGTGTTCCTGGGGTAATTGAATTTTGATTATGTCGCCAATCGTAGCGTTTTCCAGAATAAGGTGTTCCTGGAATTGAATTTTGATTATGTCGCCAATCTTAGCGTTTCCAGAATGAGGTGTTCCTGGAATTGACTGTTATTTTAAGTATAACTTCATAAAAAATCTTATCATCAGATAAAGTATTGAATAAAAATTTGTATACCTGTATTATCCACCATAGATGTACTGTTAATCATGGATAATAAAGTTTTAAGTATTGTGCGTTCCATGGATGTTGTAAGATTTCTCCTTGCATATTACGAAGATAATATGATCCTTGTCCCGCTGATGCTTGTATTATGTACGGACCATCCCAGGTTGGTGCGAGCTTCCCTGCACTTTTGTCCCGATGGTATTCCGTGATTTGTCGTAAAACATATTGTCTTTGGACAAAGTTTCGTGACTTGACCTTTTTGTGGTAATTCCGTGCCAACTTTCTTTGATAATTTTCCATTTTCTGGAGTGCCACCTCTCTTTTTTCTTCTAAATCATCTAACTTTTGTAACATTAAATCTGAATTTAGATTTTTCTCCCATGCTTCTGTTCTAGTTGTAGGTAGAATGACTTATGTTGGTATAAATGCTTCTATCCCGTAAGTAAGAAGGAATGGTGACTCTCCAGTGGATTCTTTTCTTGTGGTACCCATAATGTGTTATGCAATTTTTCACACCATTGTTTGTAATGTCCATCCAATGTTTTCTTCAAATTTGTTGCGATTGTTTTATTTGTGGATTCAGCTTGTCCATTACTCTGGGGATAAAATAGTGTGGATTTGTGTTTCTGAATGTTAAATGCTTCAAATAGCATATCAATATTTTTTCCTTGAAATTGCTTTCCATTATCAGAAACTATGGCTGCTGGAATCCCAAATCTGCAGATGATATTTTCAAATAAAAATGTGAACACATCGATGTCTCTTATTCGAGTTAATGCTTTAGCTTCTACCCACTTGGTAAAATAATCGGTGGTCACAATTAAATATTTTCTCTTTTTGGTCCCTTCAACTAAAGGACCAATAATATCTACCCCCCATTTCGCAAATGGCCGTGGACTGAGTATAGAATTAAGCTCTGTGGCAGGTGCTTTGATTTTCTTTGCGAATCGTTGACATTCTTCACACCTTCGTACCATGTTTTCTGAGTCCTTAAGCATGGATATCCAATAATAACCTTGGATTTTAGCTTTTAATGCGAGTGAACGTCTTCCACTGTGGTTTCCCGCATCTCCATAATGTATTTCTTTGAGTATCCGTAATCTTTCCTTTTGTGATAAACATCAGAATAATGGCCCGAGGAATGATTTACGATACAAAATACCATCCCGAAGCTGGTAATTATCCGATTTGAGTTGACTTTTTCTCGTTTCTTTAGAATTTGAAGGCAATATTTTATCTTGTAGATACTGATGAATCGGAATCCTCCAATCTGGTTCATTTGGTTGATCATCTACTTGTTGAGGCATAGGTGCGGCATTTTGTATTGCGAGATCATTATTCTATCACATTTTCTTCTATGTTATTAAGTGATTTTATCTGTATAAATGGTTCATATATTCTTCCGACTTTTATAGCTGTGATATTGGGATCGTTTACCATGGAGGAAATGAATGCCAGTGCATCAGCATGTCGATTTTTATCTCGGGACAGATACCGAAAAATAATGTTTGGGGTTTGATTTGCTAAGGTTTGACAAGGTTTTTATATTGTGCTAAATCTTCATCAAGTGTTTGATATTTTAATTCGACTTGTCTAATTATCAATTGTGAATCACTTGTGAGTCGAACATTGCTGATTCCTAGCTCGATGATGAGTAGCATGAACTATGGCTTCATATTCTACTATGTTCTTTGTATGTTCTTCAAACTCAAGACGAAATGAATGTGTCATTCGTCCTCCCATTGGTGCAGTAATAACAATGCCAATTCCCGCTCCTTCCTTGTTTCGAGACCCATCAATAAAAACTTCCCATCTTTGAGAATTTGTGGAATTCACAATATCTTGTGGGTCTTCTTCCTCGAAACCTGGTAATCCTTGAATCTCATATTCTTCTTCAATCGGGAAGTCCGCAAGGAAGTCAGCTAAAACTTGATATTTTTGTGCGGTTTGCAACTCATAAATGATATTGAATTGTTCTAGCTGGCGTTCCATTTTGGGATCCTTCCTACTTTTCATGTATTCTTTAATACTGATTGTAACGGTGCCTTGCTCGGGACACGAACATAATGTGTGATAAAATAGGTACGTAACTTCTGAGTGGAAAAAAACCAATGATAAAATGAGTTGTTCGATTTTAGTGTAATTTCTTTCTGCTGAATTAAGGGTTTTGCTGATGTAATATATTGGTTTTTCTATTTTCTCATTAGTATGTACCATCACTGCGCTGATTGCATCTTCCGTTGCCGCTATGTACAAAGTTAATATTTCTTCAGGTTCCGGCTTCTGTAATGCTGGTAATGTAGCCAGATGCATTGGAAGGCTTGTTCGCATCGATCGTTCCAATCAAATTTATTTTTCTTCTTAAGTATACCAAAAAAGGGTTTGCACCGTTCTGATGATCTAGCAATAAATCTGCTTAAAACGGCCAAACATCCATTTAATTCACTTTTAATGTTGTTAGGTGATGGCCTATCTGTTATTGCTTGAATCTTTGCTGGATCAACTTCAATTCCATTTTTTGTAACCAAATAACCCAAAAAACGTCCCCAAATAACACCAAAAATACACTTCTCCGGATTAACTTTCATCTTGTATTTTCGTAATGCACCAAAAACTTCAGTGAGGTCTTGTAGATGATTGATAAATAATTTACTTTTTAACAACATATCATACACATAAACTTCTAGAATTTTCCCGATCCAAGGTTTGAATATTGCATCAACCAGTCGTTGATATGTTGCTCCCGCGTTTCGTAATCCAAATGGCATCCTAGTATAGCAATACAACCCCCGTGGAGTGAAGAATGCCGTATGTTCTTGATCATCTTCTGCAAGTGCAATCTGGTTATATCCCGACTGACCATCCATAAAAGATAATGCCTCATGGCCTTCTACAGCATCTACCAACTGATCAATGTTGGGAAGTGGATAACTATCTTTCGGACATGTCTTATTTAAATTGGTGAAGTCTATACAGATTCTTACTCCACCGTTCTTTTTTGGAACGATCACCATATTAGAAATCCACATTGGATATCGTACTTCACGAATGAATCTTGCATTTAAAAGCTTTGCTAACTCTTTTTCTACTGGATCGTGATACTCCGGTGCAACCTTACGTATCCGTTGTCGAAAAGGTATAGCATCAGGACGTATTTGTAATTCATGTTGTACAATATTTGGATCTATCCCGGGCATGTCTTCCATCTTCCATGCAAATGTATCTATAAAATCACGAAGTAGCTTCATTAAACTTTGCTCCATGTCTTCTTTCATCAATGTTCCAATTCGCACTTTTTTGGGCAATTCTGTAGTTCCAATATTTATAATTTTAGTTTCTTCTACATAAGTGAAAATTGGTTTAGGATTCCCGATTGAAGTTGGAGTTCCCTTTAATTGCTATGAGGATCCTTCGAATTGCCGATTTGTTGAATTTTCTTGATTCTTACTGCTTTCTCCTAATTCATTTGTTGCTTTTTGTTCGATGTTTCTTTTCAAGTATTGATTTATCTCCTCTTTTCATTTGCTTTGATTTTGCGGTCTTTCTCCTTTCCCGCTGTTGTTGTTCTCGTTCTTCATTCATTCTTACTTCTGCCATTATACAAAACTATGCATCATCTTGATCTCCCTTTATCTCCGTTTCTCCTTGCGGTGTTGGAAACCTCAAATATTGATGATAAGTTGAAATTACACCTTTCAGCTGGTGTACCCATCGTCTCCCGATTGTTGCATTGTACGGGGATGGAGCATCCACTACGCTGAATCTTGTCAAGATGTTAATTGGTCCAGCAGATACTTCCAAATCAATATCTCCTTTGGGTCTTGAAGCCATTCCATTGAACCCATAAATAACATATCGGGACGGGACTAACTGATCTTTTTTGAGTCCCATTTGGCAAAATGTTTCATGAAACAACACATTTAAAGAATTGCCCCCATCCAAAAGAATTTTTCTAACGTTCCACCCTGACATTAGCAATGTAAGAACCAAAGGATCATTATGCATCTCAATTTCTTGATTTACTTCCTGTGCCGAGAAAGTTAAAGGGGATGCCATCCAGTCTTCCCAAGCTTCCGTTATCCTTCCTGATACTTTAAAAATTTCATGGTCCCGAATCATCTTGCATAAATTTTTATTGATTGCAGCGTTCATATATGTATCACTTTCTTCTGAAAATGATATCATATTAATGGTTTGTTTGTTATACGGGATATGCACTGCCTTGCCTTTGTCTGGTCTTGCTATTGGTTCGGGCCTTTGAATGAATTCTTTCAACTCTCCTGCATCAATCATTCTTTGTACCAGTATAATAAAATTCCTGCAATTATCTGTTGTGTGCCCTTTATAACTGTGGTACTCACAATAATCTTTTGATTGTTGTGTGAACTCAGGCTGATTGCCTCTTGATGGTGGCCACTGAAAATCTGGTTTATTTTTTATGATTTCGAATAATTCAGAATATGATATATTGAGTTTTGTGGACACTCTTTCTTGAAATCGCTGAACAAAATTTTTGTTATCCCCTTGCCGTGGGCGTTTTGATTCTCTTGGTTCAGATTTAAGAGGGAATTTCTTTTTTTGTTCTGGTGATACTTCGATTGAATTTGTCCTTTTTATGTTTCTTTGATTTCGCAAATTAATTCTCGGACCTTGTTCTTGCACATCTTGCAATCTTGCACATGTTTCCATTATTTCCCTGAGTTGTCCCTCAGTTTTGGGATTGTTACGATGAATTTCAATAAAAAGCTGACATCTCCGATCAGCGATTCCCCACTTATAATGATTGATCGTTGTACTTGAATCTACATCTCCAATTGCTTAGCAAATTGCATGATATCGGGCCGTATATGACCGAATCGACTCTTCTGGCCATGAAGTAAGGGAATATAGTCTGTCCACTCCCGAATCAACGGGCTTGTTGTACATGTATGCCTCGAGAAATTTCCTCACTAATTGTAAGTAACATTGAATAGAATTTTCTGGTAATCTGTCATACCATAACAATGCTGAACCTTTCAAACTTGATGGGAAGCATCGGCACATTATTGCTTCGTGTCCGTCCCCATCGTGACATCACTCGATTATAATATTTTAAGTGTGAGGTCGGGTCCTTTGTACCATCATAACATTCAAATACAGGGATACTGTAAGGCAATGGAACACATGTCAACTGTTGAGCCAGCGGTGTTCGTTTGGCTTCCTTCAGCACCTCTTCAATTCTTTCTCCTTCTTTATTTTTTAACCCTTTTATTTCTTCTTTCATTTGCTCCATAGCTTCAATACATTTTTGCCATTGTGCACGTTGAATTTCTTGATTTTTCCGTTGCCTCCTAGCCCGGGATGATGATCCTGCTAATACCATTCTCTGATCTTGATTTTCCCTTTCATTTCTGGGTGCATGCCTTCCATAAATTGCTTCTTGACTTCGTGACCCTGTTGCAGCTAGTCTTTCCTCACGTTGAATCACATTTTTCAAAGCTTGATTTTCTCTGGTTAATAATGCAATTCGATTATTACTGGCTCTTTGTTCTCTTATTATTTCATTCATTTCTTCCAAAAGATTTTGAAGATGATTTACTTCATTTCGTGAATTCTCATGATGTGACGATTGATTTTGAATAATGGTATTCGGTGTTAATTCCTGAATAGGTGTATGATTTCCTAAATCACTCTGTTGTTGTTCTGGCTCACTCTCTTCTTCCCTTTGTCTGTAATTTTATCTGACGTTACTGTCTTGATTTCTGGAGCCTGCTTCTTGAGACATATTTCTTCTGGATTCTTTGTTTCTTGATTGTTTCTTTTCTCTCTTGAATCTAATGATCTTTCAAAAGTTAGTCATATAATTTCTAATAGATTATTTAATAAAGAATGAATCAGACACTAATTTACTGACCTTTTAATTCTTTTTTTTTTTAAAATCTATGTATACTTTTAGTAAAATAATTTGCATCATCTACCATGAATCTTTTGAAATTCATATAAAAGGAAATCAATCATTTAAACAGATTCATTCAAACTTAAAACTTTTTCATTTCAATGACATACAATTTCCATTTTGCATATCACATATAGGTTATTATCCAATAGAAATCACTTGTTGGCAAAGATTAAATTAAGCCAGAATGTTGCATAGAACTATCAAATTCTTTATACTAAATTTCTTTACTTTTTGAAATACATATATAACAGAAAAATCCATTTTTCTGTAACAGGTAGGATAAATCCTTTGACACTGTCCCTGTTTCTAGCGCCAAATTGTTTATGCAAAAATTCTCATTGACATGAACAACCATTAATTTGATAAAATACAGTAAATAGAAAGATTTTAACTAATATTTTGATACACAAAATCCTCTTTAAAAATCAATTAATTAGAAAGGTTTCAATTAACCATTTATTTACTTATCAAACATTTGATCAAATTACAGTCTCTAATTCAGTATCTAATTCATAATCTTTATAAGTATAGAAGATGAATCATGATAGTGAAACTTTTAAATAGAGTCTTACTCAATAAATACATACCTAATGAACTTTTTTTTCTTCTCTGATTACTCTTCCTTAGTCTCTTCTTCTTTCAATTGACCGACCCCCTCTCTGTTGAATGATCTCTTCTATTTATAGATCATCAAATGGGTCCCTCTTGTCACGATACCTTCTTTCGTTCTCCTTATTATCTTTAGATCGGGATGATTGTATGGTTGACAGGTCATGCTCTTCACTTTTTTGGTCCGTTACATTGTATGATTAACACGTACTCTTCGTTCTTTGAGAATCATCTTTGTCCCGATCATAGGTGTCAATCATGTGGTTAAAGTAATAAGAGTAATTATTGCCTTTACTTTCCCGTTCCATGTTCATTTATTACTCTTACTTTCCCGTTCAATAAGCATTTAATGCTATCTGTTTCGATCAGTGTGATACTACTTTCCCGATCTTATGTGTCAATCATGCAGGGATATATTCAGTCTTTCACATCTGTCATTTACTCGATCCTTTCGTACGGCTTTGATTGTGTGCTTCTCGTTCTTCTTAGAACCACTGTTTCTTTCCTTAATCATCTTACATGTGTCGCCCTCCTTTTATTTCCTAACAGTAGAGAAGGGAGGGAGAGAGATGTTTCAGCTCAGCTGAGTAAATAAGAGATTTGTAAACTCTTTAAATTACTATGTAATTTGAAAAATTCTGTTTAACCACTTTGTGTATTTATATCAAGCAATACTGTAAGACAATGGAGATTTTGCTAAGTATTATATGTAGTGTGACTTTGCTGAGTATTATATTAAAACATGCATAATTGAATGGTAGTGGAGACTTTGTTAAGTATTGTATAACGGATTTGGAACCTATAACATAGAGGCGGTTATATATTGCGTTAGTTCGAATTTACATATAAAAAGTTATAGACTAGAAAGAATTATTAAAAAAATCTAATTTAACAAGTGTGATTATGCCGGAAGAGATTTGAAGAAAGATGAATTAGGTGAAAAAAAGATCCTTAATGGATGCTATTTTTATAGTTGTATTTGCCTTAATTTTATAGAGGCAGCATGAGGATAGCACATTCCTTGGGATGATGGGGCAATTTCTTTGATCCACTTCAGACTTGGACGCCAATTTTCTCCCCTACCTTAGACAGGAAAAATTCATATGAATCACTAAACAATTTGTTCTTTCACGGCCAAATATGGAGCGCAAGTATGAAACATAACGCCACCTGGAGGTACATATAAACTGAAAAAAGAAAACAAAAACAAATAAATAATTAAAATATATAAAAAAAAAGTTCCTCAAGAATGGTTAATTCGGGAGTGGGGAATTTTCTATGTTAAATCGTAATACTACTGGCATTGATCTTTCGTAATGGATCTTTCTTTATTTAGTACTTCCACGGTAAACATGGTATGTTGGAAAGCTCTCATTGCAATCCTTACCATCCGTATAAATAGTACATTATCTAATATTGATTATCCATTTAAACAAACCATCGTAATGTGGGTATCTACAGATGCATTAAAAAATGGACTAGGACTTATCTAGGGAGTATATAAAGAATGGTCAAAATTTGTTTGGACAAGTTATCATCAAAGACATAGAGTGGTCAAGATTTACCCTTGTCAAAGACAAATCTACGATCGTTATTGATTGATGTGTATCGTAGCACGTTAAAATTATATTCATTTTCTCACTTATAAAAGATTTAGATTAAGTATATGCTACGAAAGATTCGTTCCACGGGAGGCTATTGTTGTTATTCGTTTAAATATTTTAAGTAACAAAGGGGGTATTTCTGATTTCTAGAAAGTAAAAGTAAAACTAAACTAAATTGAAAGTAGAAAGAATAATCGAAAGTAATCAAGAGTTGAGAATATTGGTCAAGGGATTGTATTATTCACAAACATGTATTTATATCAATAACTAGAATTTATAATTTAATCTCTCTTTTGTCAAAAGCCCTAGGATACCTTGATCGCAAAAATATTCAGCTAATTTCCCAGTTCATCACACATATATTAAAAGATTCAAGAATGAATTCTACCTAGAGAACAACTCAACGTATAAAAGTACTAATCAAGTTTAATTCCCCGTGAGCATATGTTTTGTGAAATAAGGCTAATCAATGTAACTGAACATGGAAAACGCACTAAATCAATTAAACAAAGGTTATGATTCATATGTGTTTTCTAGGATGTATCACTACAAGCAACAATCATACTTATGCTACTTGAAATCAGAATTTGTCAACTTTTACGTATTGAGAACCCTAATTTAGCTTTAGATGTGAAGGCAAACTCAATTGATTCCGGACTCAACTAAACAAGCATTCAAATCATATGACAATATTAACGATGATTCATAAACGACAAAGTGAAGACAAAACTAATTCATTGAATGAATATCATGTTTGAGAAATCAACTTAAAACCCTTAGCCAATAATATGTATTTAGCTACTCAACTATGGAGTTCACAAAATATAATTGAATTAAAGAAGATGAAAAACAAGGCAAACCTAGATGCGTGAAAGAGAATAATGGCCCTTGCTCCTTGCTCCCAAAAACCAGTTGCAAAAATTGTGTCGAATAGTTGGAGAAAACTCTCCCTTTTATAGCTCTTCTTGTTTCCAAAAATAGGTCAAATCTTCAAAAGTCCAAATCTAAATAATCCATCAAACCCATGTGTAAGAAATAACGCACTAAAGTTTCTTTTAAAAATTGGTCGTCGGAGGTCCAGAAAAGTGGCCGGAATTCTGCTGAAAAATAGTTCAGTTGTCCCGAAAAATCAACCAATCACCGGTCAAAGTTGGTCACCTGAGTCAAGTGAGTTAACTCAGTGATCTAGTCAACTCAATCAGGTCATGAGTCAGATGGGTGAGTCAGAGTCCGTAAGCTGACTGGTCTAATTGGCCAAGGCTTAAGCCATTTGCACATGCATAAGCTTGTGTTGCACCATGATGGTGCATCTTCCTTTTCTCTTTTTGTCCTCCACCTCTCATCGCCAGAACCCATATTTGCAGCAATCAACACTATAAAACAATACTCCATAATCATCACCAATACCACCAGCGCCCATATCTCACCACCACCAGCTTTGTAATGCCAACAATCATTCATAAACTCAAACCCAAATTACCGTAGAACTCCAACCACTCTCTAAACTGAATCTGACATCTAAGCCTTTCCAAATTTAATCACAGGACCCATGATAATATCCGGCAACAGATGGTGCAGTACTACAGCTCGAATAGTCACTCAGGCATTTTGTCAAGCACATTAGGTGCATTTCCTGGCAGTGATTTAGGCAACAAATTGTTTGTAACCAAGGCATCCAACTCATTCCCTGCAATTGATCCAACACATACATCTATTCAATAGTAATTCATCCATTCAAACATTCAATGACAGCAGCTCTAACTCAAACCATCCCATGACAATCTTCTCATGCTTTACTTTCCTATATGTTCTCCTCTTCAATTTTCAAACCACCGCACACTCGCCACAGCAGCTACCAAATCCATCCTTCAATTGAAAACCATCAGTTCAATTCTTGTATTAAAGCTCCATCATCATCTTCATCTGTTCTACAAAGAACTCTCAATTTCATACCCAAGTTCTCTCATCTGCCTTGTCCTCTTGAACCGACACAACAAACCCATTCTCAGATCTTCAATTCGAAACCCATTTCACTTCTCGAATCCCTGATTCTCTGGCCACTTTACTTCTCTTCTTTGTCTTGATTTCAGGCAACAACATAATTTATATCCCTCCTTTTCGCTGTTATCTTGGTTTTGTTTCACAGATTCATTAGCAGCAGCCACCTCTTTTTAGATTTGCCATCTTCTTTATAGACTGGATCTGAAGCTCGTCTTTCTCTTCAACAACTGCTTCTCTCTTCTCTCTTCAATCTCATATGCATTCACCACGAGTAGTACCCTTAGAAGAACTGAGACACTTCGACCTAGATTTTAGGTTTAGATTGAAGAGAAAAGAAACGAATATTTACACCCAATGGCCAAATAAGGACTCCCAATAAGGTTAACTTCTCCAAATAATGATTCTAAAATTTTGACTGCAAATAACATTCGTCTGTGTTTTGCCCCTTTTCGACAATTCTTCTTTTTCTTTTTTTTTTTTTTTGCTTAAAGTGACTCCAAAGTACCTATAAAATAGAAAACAAACATAATATATAGAAATTACAAGAGAAAATAACAAAGAAAGCATAAATAATAGATATTAATTAAGGTGTTTTAGACACCTAACAAATTCCCCCACACTTAGACTTTGCTAGTCCTCGAGTAAACTAAATTAAACTAGTTCTAACTAAAATACAACAACTCTGTTTCGTTGAGGATACGATTATATTTAGCATGTGTAATAAGCCTTTAAACCCCTAGGTGTACCTAGTGGACAAGTTATAGTCTCGCGAGGGTTTACTAGAGATTTACCCAAAAAACTACTCCAACTTTTAAATACTCCAAAACACATGCATAAGAAGAGCTAAGAGGACATAAATTTTCCGCACACTAATAATAATAAGTTAGATGTATCAAACAACACTATTCCAGTGCTTAACTCTTGAGTTAGGAGAAAACCACCATATGAAAGAATTCAGGTTCGAGAGCGATCGAATGTTTCTGCCTCACCAATAGGGTTTTATGATATTGACACTCAAAAGACGCACTTTATGGCTCTCATGTGCGCAGGCAGGAATGAAGATATGAATCCTGCAAACATTGAATGATGGGAAGGGAAAAACCTTCCGAAATAAATCTGACTATCCCATAGAAACGTGGGAAGAAAAATACATGTTTTCTGATGATCTCTACGAAAGGAAATCAACCACTATACCATGTGAATGCTCACTCGCCTTCTTATTCAATCTACAATCAGCAACACTCTCACAGCGTCCCGTAGAAATATTTTCGTCTTCGGCTTCAACTGTAGATGATGAACTCTTGAACTTTATAGAACTTCGACAATTTCTAACTCTTTTCTTCTCAAATTCTTGTTGCTCGAAACTTCTTTATATATTTCTTCTTTCCCATGGCCTCAGTGAATAAATATAAAAAGAAATATACACTACAACAATAAAAACATATTATTATTATTATTTTTTCTGAATTTTTCTGATTTTTTTTTAAATTCTGATTTTTTTTTATTTTTTTGTTTTTTTAAACAATAAAATATGAAATACAAATTGAAAAATAAAAATAAAAATATGATGAACTAATATGGCCGTGGGAGAAGGAACTTACCACTTGATCCTTCACAACTTGTGTTGTCTCGGTATCATAACTTCACAAAAATTCACTTTTTTTTATATCTTCGCTCTTGTACTTAGTCTTCAACTAGGATATAGAATTTTGCCCATTGTATTGTCGCTTCACTTAAAACATGAATTTTGCTCTTTCTTGTAGTGTTGCTTGTAACCTTGAACGTCTTCAACTTTCTTCAAATTTGTGATGTTCCGCTTGTTGATGATGATGGTGTTTCTATCGACCTGTTGTTGTCGAGAGAGAGGGAGAATGGTGCCAACTGCAAATCAAATTACAAGGAAAGGTTAGTTCGCAATTCTGATGTCACCCTCATGATTGACAGAAATTAACACTCAAGAGATCAAAAAGTAGTGTTGAAATTGGTACGAGGTTGGGTAGCTCATCATTCTACTCGAAATTTGCGCAGATGAAACACTCTAAACGGACAATTTAAAACAGGTACATAGAATTGAAGGTTTGGTGCCTCACTCATAGGTATTGAATGATCTTCTTCTCTAACATTGTACTCGTCACCGGCGGTTTAAGTCCATTTTTATCATCTATAGCCTCTGAACAACTAAGAATTCCGAATATAGTTATCTAATACTTCCGAGTTCAGTTATTTCGGTTAGGACGTCGTATGTAAACGTATCTACAAGTATACTGAGTGACTCTAAACTATATAAAAGTTGGAAGTTTCATGTAAATAGTTTTAAAAAATTGAAAACTTTCTACCTAAAAGTGAATACTTAAGAATTTTATATGCTTACCACTCCCCCACACTTAAACTTTACATTGTCCTCAATGTAAATTGACTATTCCAATGTAAAATCAAGGTGAGAATTCTATAATGATATGAAAATTCAGAAAAAATAAGAAAAAGTAAAGGAAATACTAAACCAATGGGTTTCCTCCCATGCAGCGCTTGGTTTAAAGTCGTTAGCCTGACTCTCTACTTGTTCGTTACGCCTTAGTCGGCGTCCAACACATTGTGCAAACCCGAAAGGACATCACCTGAATACCGCATGACTTCAAAGATGTTGAAACGGATTATCTCGACGTCAAACTTCATCGTGAGTGTTCCCTTGTCCACATCAATACCGGTTTTAGCCGTTTTCATGAAAGGTCTCCCAAGTAACAAGGGTATGGATGCATCCGAACCACTATTCTTCTCTAGAACACAAAAATCAGCTGGAGAAACTAATTGATTTACCTGCACAAGGACATCCTCAATAATGCCCCTAGGGTAGATATTAGTGTGATCCGCATGTTCAATAACAATTTTAGTTTGTTTCAATGGACCCAAATTTAAAGAGTCATAAATATATGCCGACATAACGTTAACGGATGCTCATAAAGCAAGCATATCTCTTCCAAACCTTTTCTTACCAATTTCAACGGGAATAGTGAAACTACTGGGATCTTTCTATTTGGTTAGGATTTTGTTTTGCAAGACATCCGAAGCGTTCTCCCCAACACTCATAACCTCATTACCGATTAGCCGTTGCTTCTTGGTACATAAATCCTTCAAGATCTCAGCATACTTAGGAATTTTCTTAATTGCATCTATTAGTGAAATGTGCACATAAATCTTCTTGAAGATGTCTAAAATATCCTTTTTTTTGTTCCACCTTCTTAGACTTATGGAATATATGAGGGAAAGGCAAAGGAGGAACATAAGTAGAAATATGAGTTTTAGAGTTAGATTTAGTCACCTCGGGAGTTTGGGGAAAATCAACACTCGTTTTGTCCAAAACCGGTCCAATTTGGGTCTCCATATTGCCCGTATCGGTATCTAAAATCTTTCTTTCTTGTTCCACCTTCTTATTATCATTAGCAAACCTGCCAGGAAAAGGTAGAGGGGGAATGTAAATAGGAATACGAGTTTTGGTTTAAGATTTAGGTACCTTGTCCATTTGAGGAAAGTTATAATTCTCTTCCTCCGAAACCGGCACCTTTTGGTTCTCCGTATTGCCCATATCGGTAACTTCAGGTTGCACAAGCTGTGTACCACTTCTTAACATAATAACATTAACACGTTCTATTGGGTTAAGAGTCTGAGAAGGGAGTTTCCCACTATTTTGTGACTGCACTTTATTCAACTCACTAGCCATAGAACCAACCTGTGTTTGTAAGTCTTTAATTGCATTGTCGGTCATTTGCATGAACACTTTCATCATTTCTTCCAAGCTTGAATTCTGAAGATAAGGTTGTTGTCTCAGCTGAAACTATTGTTTTTGGAACCCCGTTTGATTGTTGAAAGAAGGTTGTTTAACCGCAACTTGCTTGTTCGCATAACTAAAGTTGGGGTGATCTCTCCATCCCGGATTGTAAGCGTTGGAATAAGGATCATACCTTCTTTGTTGATTTTGGAAGATGGCCTTAGCTTGTTCATTACCATCCTCAATAATTTAAGAAGATGGTACCATCGCGGCTGCAATTTGTTGCATCATTGATGGCATATTTCCTATTTGTTGGCGGAGTTCGGTAACTTCGTTAACTTCATTAACTCTTCTTGTGGGTGGTTCCGACCCCCGGTGTGAGAATCGTTGAGAATTTGCTGCCATGTTCTCAATCAACTCTCTCGCATGTGTTACCATCTTGTTCACCAATGCACCATCACCTGCAGCGTCAAGGAAGTTTCTATCACTCGTTTGAAGACCTTCATAAAATTATTATTAAGTCGCTGAATTGATGATGCAGACAGTTGGCCACCAATCTCTTGTAACGCTCCCAGCACTCATACAATGTCCCTCATGCCATTTGCTTGATACTACAAATCTCTTTGCGAATTTGCATTGCCTTTGATGCAGGAAAGTAACTCTTTAAGAATAGTTTCTTCATACCTGTCCATGTTGTGACACTACTAGGAGGCAAATACTACAACCATTCTTTGGAAGTGTCTACTAACGGGAAAGGAAAAGCTCGTAGCATGACTCCATCTTGAGACAGTTTCAGCAGGCAGTATGGCCATGAATATGGTATGAAAGTCCATAAGATGCTTATTTGGATCTTCATTGGTCATTCCATGAAACTTGGGCAGCTCACGGATCAACCCTGGCTTGATCTCGAAGGTTGATGTATTTTTAATACACCATTGATGCATATCTATCTTGTGAGAAGCTAAATCCTTAAGTGTGCGGTCATCCATTGCTTTTTGTTCTTTCTCTACGTATGAATCTGCGAATTCACTTGTCGATGAACGAGGAAGCGGAGTGTTCACCGCTTGAACGAAGTCTTTTAGTAAAGTGCCTGCTCGAAGACGTATACCAATGGGACTTGGTCTTCCCTCTTTAAGCATTCACCGAAGAAAAATTACCTGAAAAACAGATTCTCAAAAAAAAGGTTAAAACAAAAGTAAAAGTAAAAATCAAACAAAAAACAAAAAAAAATAACAATCTGCTGCCTCCCTGGCAGCAGCATTAAAATTTGATGTGTGTCGTAGCACGTCAAAATTATATTCATTTTATATTTATAAAAGATTTAGATTAAGTATATGGTAAGAAAGATTCGTTCCACGGGAGGCTATTGTTGTTATTCGTTTCAATATCTTAAGTAACAAAGGGAGGGTATTTCTAAGTTTTAGAAAGTAAAAATAAACTATATTGAAAGTAGAAAGAATAATTGAAAGTAATCAAGAGTTGATAATATTGGTCAAGGGATTGTATCATTCACAAACATGTATTTATATCAATAACTAGAATTGGTAATTTAATCTCTCTTTTATCAAAAGCCCTAGGATACCTTGATCGCAAGAATATCCCGCTAATTTCCAAGTGCATCACACATACATTAAAAGATTCAAGAATTAGTTCTACCTAGAGAACAACTCAATGTGTAAAAGCACTAATCAAGTTTATTTCTCCGTGAGCATTACGTTTTGTGAAATAAGGCTAATCAATGTAATTGAACGTGTAAAACGCACTAATTCAATTTAACAAAGGTTATGTTTGATATGTGTTTGCTAGGATGTATCACTACAAGCAAAAATCACACATATGCTACTTGAAACAGAATTTGTCAACTTTTACGTATTGAAAACCCTAATTTAACTTTAGATGTAAATACAAACTCAATTGATTCCGGACTCAACTAAACAAGCATTCAAATCATATGACAATATTAACGATGAATCATAAACGATAAAGTGGACACATAACTAATTCATTGATTAAATATCATGTTTGAGAAATCAACTTAAAACCCTTAACCAATAATATGTATTTGCTACTTATAACTATGGAGTCCACAAAATATAATTGAATTAAGAAGATGAAAAACAAGGCAAAACCTAGATGCGTGAAAGAGAATAATGGCCGTTGCTCCTTGCTCCAAAAAATCAGTTGTAAAAATTTTGTCGAATAGTTGGAGAAAACTCTCCCTTTTATAGCTCTTCTTATTTCTAAAAATAGGTCAAGTTTTCAAAAGTCCAAACCTCAATAGTCTACCAAGCCCATGTATGAAAAATAACCCACAAAGTTTCTGTCTAGAGTTGATCACTTGAGGTCCACAAATGTGGCAGGAATTATGTCGAAAAACTGTTCAGGTGACCGAAAAAGTCAACCAGTCACCGGCCAAAGTTGGACAACTGAGCCAAGTGAGTTAACTCAATGATCTAGTCAACTCAATCAGGTCATGAGTCAGAGTCATCTAAGATGACTGGAATATGACCTCTAAGCCTTGTCAAATTTAATCACAAGACCCATGATAATCTGCGGCAACATATGGTGTAGTAGACTACAACTCGAATAGTCATTCAGGCAATTTGTCAAGAACATTAGGTGCATTTCCTGGCTGTGATTTAGGAAAGAAATTATTTGTAACCAAGGCATATATACATCTATTCCCTGCAATTGATCCTACACATACATCTATGCAATAGCAATTTATCCATTCAAACATCCAATGGCAGCAGCTCTAACACAAACCATAATCCATGACAATCTTCTCCAGCTCTACTTTCCTATCTGTTCTCTTCTTAAATTTCAAACCACCACACACTCGCCACCATCAGCTTCGCAAACCCATCCTTAAATTAACAACCATCAGTTCAATTCTTTTATTAAAGCTCCAGACTCATCTTCATCTGTTCTACAAAGTGTTGGTTCTGTAACAATGGAAAAAATAAACAGAAGAAAACTGTTTAACGTTAGAGAAATTTCTGTACTGATAAACATTCTGATGTTGATGCACACACACAAGGACAGAGCCACCTGCTCAGCAAATTGTCCTTAACACAATAGTTCTCGGGTACTCCTCAATAATGAGAGATGCTATACCCCAACAGAGAAGATTTGTCTAAGATAGAACTGCCCGTTATGACTAGTATAAGCACAATACTAGTCATCCTTTAGAACTTAACAACAATTGATAGTGGAAGGGAAATAAACAAATAATTTGTGCAAAACAAAGCAAAAAGAGAGGAAAAGAGCTAGGGATAGTAGCCTGCTCTGGAGTAAGTTGAAATTGAGAAATGATTTTTCTTTTATATCCAAAACATGAGAAGAAAATTATTGCGTATTGATTAAAATTAATTCTATGCATTAATCACGGTTAATATGTTTAAAACGGATACAAAACGGTCAGAAAATATTTTCTCATTAAAACAGCCTAATTTTAGCCGGGTCATACGCCCCCACATTTAAAACAAAATTTAATGAAATACTTTTTTTCAAAAACATAAGTCTTGGTTGGCCCGCAGCCTTAGCTACGCCCGCACCCGCAAGCATACTCAATCCCGCAGCACACAAGCACCGCAAGCTCCACAAGCACCGCAAGCAACTCAAGCAACACAAGCTCCGCAAGCAACGCAAGCACGCAAGCCGCAAGCGTGCGTGCTTCGGTGCAAAGCACCACACATATGTGAAAAGTATGCTTACTTCAACTTGCCCATTGCCTTAGTCCTCCCTCAACCACAAAAGCTTCTAAACCCTAAGGCCCTCCCTTAGTTGCATTTTTTGTGGTAATAAAGAGAGAACTCATTTCTAGTCTCACCAATGTAGGACTAAAAAGGTTCTTCATTCACAATAGTGAAAAATGAGCTAGTGTCCCTTAGTGACTTCTATGTCCTAAGGTCCATTCCTACCAAGACCAAAATACATTTTAAGCCATTTTTCTCCAACAATACCCCACAAGAATGAAAACCCGATAAAAATCAGAAATCGAGAAATACCTCTTAGGCAATAGGTGTCCTTAAGGTCTTGAACCTTTGCTTAGTGAGAAATTACCGGAACTACTTGTGGACAGTGAACGCGATGTCTTGAACTGCCATCGGTTGGTGTAGTTCATCAATAACTTCCACGCGTGATATCTCTCTAGGTGCTGTTAAGTTCGGGCCGTTGTGTCCATTTTGGCCCTGGAGGTATCCCGTTTCCCAGAATGCTCTAGAGAATCAGCTCAATTCTCATAGGAAGCGGCCCACTTCCTCATTCAGATAGGTGAGTTCTATCAAGAGTGTTTACTGCTACACCCCACTTCAATCTTAAATTGAAACTATATAACTCGTTAAGACTTAATAAAAAGTCATCTTCACATGCATTCACACTCTCACGTCTACACCATAGGGAAGGGACAGAGAATGAAATTCTCTGATAGTGCTTCATTTAACCCACCACAAATTAGTTGTCTCATTCAAAACCTTGATCTTGGGATCTCCAATCATCAAGGTTGAGTATCCTTCATGGCAAGTTTAATTGATGAGCTTAAGTCCCATCCCCCGTGATGCATTACTAACTATCTCCTTGGACAAACCTTTTGTCAAAGGGTCCGCAATATTCTCCTTAGACCTCACAAAGTCAACAGAAATAACGCCAGTTGAGATAAGTTGTTTTAAGGAATTGTGTCTTCTACGAATATGTATAGACTTCCCATTATAGTTGTTGTTTTTAGCATTAGCTATTGAAGCTTGACTATCACACTGTATAGATATAGCTGGCACAGGCCTATGCCAAAGCGGAATGTCTTCTAAAAAGCATCTTAGCCAAGCGGCTTCCAGTCCTGCTTTATCCTCTCCTGCTTTATCTAACGTAATAAACTCGGATTCAAAAAGTGGATCGAGCTATACATGTCTGTTTGGAACTCTTCCATGATACAGACCCGCAAGCTAGAGTGAAAACATATCCACTCATAGACTTGGACTCCTCTGAGTCCGCTATCCAGTTTGGGTCACAATATCCTTCAAGGACCGCAGGGTATCTCTCATAACTTAAACAAAAGTTTAAAGTATACTTTAAGTACCTTAATACTCTAATAAGTGCATCCCAATGCTCTTGTCCCGGATTACACCCTAATACTCTAATAAGCAGGTTTACAATCAAACTAGTTATATTTTCTAAGCACAGATTCAATATAATGATACTGATTAAGAATGATCAGCTCTACGTCACAGTGTCGTTTCATAAATACTTTATTTCAGACATAGGGGATCTCGGGTTCAAGGGTCTGGGTCCTTGAACATGGTCATATCTTAATTTCGAATCGATTGTTTCTGATTAGGCCATGGCATCAAGACCTAGAAAAGGAACTTGAAGAACTTCGTACTGTTCCTGTTTGGATGACTATGAAGAATATTCCTCTTTACTTATGGAATCGTATCAGCATTCATTACTAGTGGACCTATCCTCCTTCTTGATCTCATCTACTCTGTTTCTTATGAATCCCAGTGACCGGCGCCATTACAATCTCTTCTAATCTTCATCCCTAAGATTACATCAGCGGGGCCTAAGTCTTTCATGTCAAAGTTCTCATTTAGCAATTTTGTTTTCACAAACTTTCACTACAAAGCCCTCAGGTTGTTCCATACAAATTTCTTCATCTAATTCACCATTAGAAAAGTTGTTTTTACATCCATTTGATGTATCTCTAAGTTATGAATGGCAGCAATAGCAATTAACATCCTAATGGAAGTGATTCTCGTAACAGGTGAATACGTGTCAAAGAAATCTACACCTTTTATTTGTTTATAGCCTTTAGCTACTAATATAGCTTTGTATTTTTCCACAGTTCCATCTACCTTACGTTTCCTTTTGAAGATCCATTTACAACCTATGGGTGTGCACCCTAGAGGTAAATCTACAATCTCCTAAGTATCATTTTGTATAATGGAATCCATTTCACTAATGGTAGCTTTTTTCCACCATGGAGCTTCATAAGAAGTCATGGCTTCTCTATAAGTCTGTGGATCAGTCTCAGCTAAGCATGTTATGAAGTCTGGCCCAAAAGATTTTTCAATTCTAAGTTTTTTACCTCTTCTAGGCTCAAATTCATCTTCCTCTACAAGTAATGTCTGACTAGTAGAAGGGACATCTAGGGGATCAACACATATCATGCGATATTCAGATTTTCAAAGGAAAAACATTTTCAAAGAACACATCATCCATAGATTCCATAATTGTATTCACACCAATTTCATATATTTCAGAACTCACAACCATAAATCTATATGCAGTAGTATGTTCAGGATACCCTATGAAGACATAGTCAACAGTTTTGGGTCTTATCTTGGTCCTCTTAGGTGGATGGATAGAAACCTTAGCCAAACACCCCCCACACTTTAAAGTATGCATAAGAAGGTTGTCTACCTTTCCATAACTCATATGGAGTTTTATCTGATCCTTTAAAGGGTACTTTGTTCAAGACATATCAAGCTGAGAGGACGACCTCCCCCTACAAGTTTGCAGGTAGTCCTGAACTAATTAACATGGCATTCATCATCTCCTTAAGGGTTCGGTTTTTCTGTTCAACCACACCATTAGATTATGGTGAATAAGGAGGGGTTACTTCATGTATAATGTCATGCTCTATGCAAAAATCTCCTATAGGGATTACATACTCACCACCACGGTCATACCTAACAGTTTTAATGGTAGTACTCATTTGGTTTTCAACTTCTAGTTTATAAATCTTAAAGGCTTCTAAGGAATCATCCTTACCTTTAAGTAAATATATGTGACAGTACCTCGTACAGTCATCTATAAATGTGACAAACCATTTTTTACCACCTCTAGTTTGAACAGATTTCATGTCAACAAGGTCTGAATGAATTAATTCTAAGGGTTTAGAATTTCTGTGAATATTTTTCTTATAAGACTTTTTAGCATATTTTGATTCAACGCAAATTTCACATTTATGTTCATTATCCAAAATAAATTTGGGTATGCAACCTATGCTAGCCAGTTTGTTCATTGACTTATAGTTTACATGACCAAGTCTACCATGCCAAACATTTAATGACACACAAACATAAGATACATTCAGTTTGTAGAGACCCTCAGTCTTATAACCCTTTCCTACATAATCCTTACCCTTAGTGACAAGAACTTTCCCAGATTCAAATACAAGTTTAAATCCCTTATCATCTAACACACCACAAGATACAAGATTTTTTCAGATGTCCGGAACATGAAGAACTTCATTCAATGTGAGAGTTTTGCCATAAGTGAGCTTCAACCCAACTTTGCCTTTTCCCGCAACCTGTGCTGCGGACGAGTTACCCATGTAGAGTTTTCTCCTTACCCTACCTTCTGATAGGAGGTGAACATATCTTTGTTTCCACAGACATGCTTGGTAGCACCAGAGTCTACCCACCAGTCTCTCACATTGGTTACCAAATTGACTTCAGACACCGTGCCAGAAAACTCGATCTTGTTGCTTTCTACTAAATTAGCATTGGGCTTCTTATTATTAAAGTCTTTACGTTTCCTACAATGCATTTCCATATGTCCAGGAATACCGCAAACATAACACGCATATTTAATTTTAGCAATGCCAGATTTGGGCTTCAGGAAAGTACCTTTTTTGTGCGAACCAAGCTTGCGGTTGCTGCGGTCCAGGCTTGCGGAAGACTTGTGTTCCATCACATTGGCCTTGTTGGACATGTCCCTTACGGAAGATACATTTTTATCTTTTGAACACAACAATTCTTCCACTTGAATCTTCTTACCCAATTCAACCATACTGACTTCACCAGTTTAATGTCTCAATCTTCTTTTGTATTCAGACCAAGAAGAAGTTAATTTCTCAATCACCACAGACACTTGAAACGTTTCATCAATTACCATACCTTCAGCAATAATTTCATTAATAATTCGTTGAAGTTCAAGAAATTGGTCTACCACAGATTTGTCATTTGTCATTTTGTATTCCAGGAACCTGGCTACCAAAAACTTCTTACTACCAGCAATTTCCGCTTCATATTTTGCTTCTAATGCAGCCCATAAGTCAAATGCAGAAAAGTTTTCTTTGCGTTATAGAAATCATAAAGAGCATCTTCTAAACAGTTGATAATATGGTTTTAGCCATATAGTTCTGTCTGCCCCAACTTTCTAATTCTCATTCATTACCTGGATAATTCAAAGTTTCATCAAAAGGTTTCAGAACTAATTCATCCAACATGTGAAAACTCAGAAAGAACAACATCTTGGATTGCCATCTTTTGAAGTCTTTGCCGCTGAACTTTTGTGGTCTGTCAACATCACTTTTAGCCATTGAAACACAAGAAATAACTATTGTGTTAAGATTGTTGGTTCTGCAACAATGGAAAAACTAAACAGAAGAAAACTGTTAACATTAAAGAAATTTCTATATTGATAAACACTCTAATGTTGATGCACACACACAAGGACAGAGCCACCTGCTCAGCAAATTGTCCTTAACACAATAGTTCTCGGGTGCTCCTCAATAATGAGAGATGCTATAACGTGTCCAGGATAGAAATGCCCGTTATGACTAGTATAAGCACAATACTAGTCACCCTCTAGAACTTAACAACAATTGATAGTGGAAGGGAAATAAACACACAATTTGCGCAAAACAAAGCAAGAAGAGGGGAAAAGAGCTAGGGATAGTAGCCTGCTCTGGAGTAAGTTGAAATTGAGAAATGATTTTTCTTTTATAGCCAAAACATGAGAAGAGAATTACTGCGTATTGATTAAAATTAATTTTATGCATTAATCACGGTTATTATGTTTAAAACGGATACAAAACGGTCAGAAAATATTTTCTCATTAGAACAGCTTAATTTTAGCCGGTTCATACGCCCCCACATTTAAAACAAAATTTAATGAAATACTTTATTTTCAAAAGCGTAAGTCTTGGTTAGCCCGCAGCCTTAGCTACGCCCGCACCCGCAGCACACAAGCTCCACAAGCTCCGCAAGCACCATAAGCACCACAAGCAACGCAAGTAACTCAAGCTCCGCAAGCTCGCAAGTCGCAAGCCGCAAGCGTGCGTGCTTCGGTGTGAAGCACCGCACATATGTGAAAAGTATGCTTACTTCAACTAGACCATTGCCTTAGTCCTCCCCCAACCACGAAAGCTTTTAAACCCTAAGGGCCCTCCTTAGTTGCATTTTTTTTTGTAATAAAGAGAGAACTCATCTCTAGTCTCACCAATGTGGGACTAAAATTTCTTCATTGACAATAGTGAAAAATGAGCTAGTGTCCCTTAGTGACTTCTATGTCCTAAGGTCCATTCCTACCAAGACCAAAATACATTTTAAGTCATTTTTCTCCAACACAAAGAACTCTCAATTCAATACCCAAGTTCTCTCATCTGCCTTGTCCTCTTGAACAAGCACACCGAACCCATTCTCAGATCTTCAATTCCAAACCCATTTCACTTCCTGAATCACTACTTCTCGGGCCACTTCACTTTTCTTCTTTGTCTTGATTTCAGGCAACAACACAATTTCTATCCCTCTTTCTCGCTGTTATCATGGTTTTCTTTCACAGATTCATTAGCAGCCACCTCTTATTATATTTTTCATCTTCTTTCTAGACTGGATTTGAAGCTCGTCTTTCTCTTCAACAACTGTTTCTTTCTCCATTTCAATCTCATTCTCTCTTCTCTCTTCAGTCTCAGATGCATTCACCACAAGTAGTACCCTTGGAAGAACTGAGACACTTCGATCTAGATTTTAGGTTTAGGTTGAAGAGAAATAAAACGGATATTTACACCCAATTACCAAATAAGGGCGCCCAATAATGTTAACTTCTCCAAATAATGATTCTAAAATGGCTGCAAACAATATTCGTCTGTGTTTTTCCCTTTTTCGACAATTCTTCTTCTTTAGCTCAAAGTGACTCTAAAATACCTATAAAATAGAAACAAGTGTAACATATATACAAACTACAAAAGAAAATAGCAAATAAAGCATAAAAAATATATATTAATTAAGATGTTTTAGACACCTATCATTGATCTCATAAAAAAGATTGTTACACCTGCTTTAATTGTTACACACTGTTCATCCCATTTGTTATTCGTGGTTGTAAAAATTTATTGTCAGTCGGCTTTTCCTCGATCCACTAACTAACTGTTACAACTAGACGAAATATGAATAATCAATTGATTACAGATTAGATGAAGTTTTACGCAATCAATTTGGACCAATTGCATTTGTCGTTTTACAGACACTGTTATCAGAGATTTTTGATGTGGGTCCAATATAAAACTAAGGGTTATGGGGATTCTCACTTCTCACTCATCAATCTTGCGTTACTCCCAAATTTAGGGTTATATCTTTCAAACATAAATATTTGGATTCTAGTAAGATTTTAAGGTTAGTATTATCCTTTTTAAGGTAAGTACTACCCATGTAGTACATTGGTAGATAAGTAGTACAAGACCAAGGTTTCATATCTATCAATTAAAACTTACTGAACTTTTTTTTCCAGTAGTTTTCTTTGGTAGTTTGATCTTAAATGAGAACCTAAAAACAGTTTGTTCCCTTTCCTTTAAGAGATGAATAAGATGCAACATAATGTGAGAGGTCATTTCTGAAGGATTTTCTAGGAGCTCGAGTGTAATTTGTTGTTGTACAATAAAAACATTCAGAATTCTATGAAAATGGCTACGATGGAACAAAACAAGGATGATGATTCCATTTGTTATTAATTTGGTCATGATAGCCTATCTATAGGCGTAACTTGTAAGAGTCAACAACGGTGTCTAAGGATATGTTGGAAATCATTTAAGATAATAATTGATTATGATTTTAACTAATGAATAAAGATTACAGACAAGCAACTAGATGCAAGAGAATGGTAGTGAAACAAATTGTTGGGGACAAAATGATGTTCGCCCGAAGTGACGTCATCATCACGTCCCGAAGCGACGTCATCATCACGTCCCGATCCCGAAGTGACGTCAT
>JAJJMC010016780.1:4341541-4459826 GCA_023531435.1 Papaver californicum
TCCCGAAGCGACGTCATCATCACGTCCCGATCCCGAAGTGACGTCATCACGTCCCGATCCCGAAGCGACGTCATCATCACGTCCCGATCCCGAAGTGACGTCATCACGTCCCGGTCCCGAAGCAACGTCATAATTTTCCCGAAGTGACGTCATCAAGTCCGATGCCCAACTTGGACCAAACCCCAATTTGGACCGAAGCGACGTCATCTTTTTCCCGTAATGACGTCATCAATCCCGATACATCAAGTCAAGCACACGTGGCGGATCCCATTGACACATGGCGAAACGTGGTGAATCCTCTACGACACATGGAGAGCTTAGAAGAATCTTCATCGACACGTGGCGAACCTTGATGACATGTGGCGAAGGGCTTTTTAATAATTATTATCTATTTTATCCCTATAAATACAATTTTAGAGAGAAGAAGAAGGGGACTTTTGGCCCGATGGAGGCTTCCTCTGCTTCATTCTCAACTGTAACCCAGAGATGAATAAGAACTCCAACTTCATTTCCCAACCACATTAAATCCTTTGTGTTAATTTCATTTTCGTCTATCTTTTATTATCATTTTTGGTTGTTTTTTGCCCATAAGAAATTCGGCAGAAACAATTTGGCGTAGAAACAGGGATGTCTAATGGATTTATCCAACCTGACACACCGGAAACATCAACAATGGAGAAATCATCAGAGAAATTGGACAAACCTTTCAGCAGCAGTTCTGATTTCTTCGTTTTGTTCTTAATCTTTAGATTTGAAATTTTAAAACAATGATTTGAGGAGTTATCTTCTCAAGCAGTTGATTTTTGCAACTTTCGGTTTGAATTCATTGAGTTTTAAAAAAAGTCAGAAAACATACTTCTGAAATCTCATCTCAGTATTTTCTCTTACAGTAGAAAAAAGAAAATTTCTAAGGAAAATCCGATTTACTACCAAGAAAACTAAGGTTTTGGTATGTGAAAAAAAAAAAAAAAAATCTTTCCAACAGTAACAGGACCATTGTCTACAAACCCATATGATAGATTTTGAGTTACAGTGGCATGAACTTGGAAAAGAAATTTTTTTCTAAAAACTTCCATTCAAAACCAATTTTGATTTCAGATTAACTATTACCAATCTATGATTTACAAACCCAATTATTCAATTTTGAAAACATCTAGCATCAAAATTTCAATTTGATTTTGGATTTTTTCTCATTAGTGCATCAACTTTCCTAAATATGTTAATGGCTACAATTTTGATAATTAAATAAACGATTTGAATGAATGTATATGTCTTGAATGGGTATCTGATTGCAGGAAAGAAGATTGTTTGGTGTTGAAATCACCAACAAACTATGCCTAAGACACCAACAGAAACACTCTTAACGTGTTTGAGAAAAGACCTGAAAGAACAATTCTTCCAAAATGGTTTAAGATTCGAATAATTCAAGATATGCAGCTCATGAACTCAGTCTGTCCACATAGCTTACTATGTGAATCACCTAAGTTACACCCCGGATAATGATCTCCTGATGAAGACTGGCTTTGGGTTTGGAAATACATCAACAAAGTGGTCTTCCTCATCAATAACCCAGCAGTACAATCAAGATTTTCCAGCTCTTCTCAATATGCTAACCTGACAAGAAGAACTTTTAGAGAATTTGTTGCTAGCCAACTAAAGCTGCCAGGTGAATTTGTTGCTACTGATGACTTGATAGTGGAAATGATGACGAAGTGGTGCAATACAGTGCAGAAACTTGATAAGGAGACGTCTGCTGCTGCTCCTACGAATTTGAAGTGGTGAAAAAACTTGGCTGGTGTGATGATGCTACTGATGATTTCATCACTTTAATTCCTTATAAAAATTTCGAGTTGCGAGACCTTGAATTCGTTCCTATAGCCGGCTCGACTTTCAATTGCTAAGACCCCTGCTCAAAAGCTTGAGATCCTCTTTAGAGTTGTCTCTTCTCAATTTGACGTGATGCCTGCTAGTGATGACGTCTACTGCCACAAATTTGAAGTGGTGCTACAAACTTAATGACTTGATGTGTCCTTCACTCTCTCTTGGGTGCTGATGGTTTTCAACCATCTCATTTTCAATTCCTTCATCCTGTGTTAGAGGACTACTAAACTCACCAAGTATAGTGCCTGCTGCTGTTGAAATGATGCCCGCTACTGATGACTTCATGAAGTTAAAGTCTGCAGTCATTGATGTTACATCTGCTTGCTTTCAACGTTATCAATGGAGGTTCACAAAGCACATCGCACATCTTGCTGGACAAAAATGAACTTTGAGAAACACAATTTGTAGGACAAGATTTTTGTAGCAGCAATTCAGGTTCTTATTACCCTCTATTGCTGAAAAGAAGCCATTCCCAAGAGAAGCATTTCAGGTTCTTATTACCAAGAGAAGCAAGCAAGAAGCCATTCCCACAAGCCTAGCAAGAAACCCATTCTTGTTAGCCCATCCGCATGAAGTTTCAAGTCCGTTCCAACTGTACTAGGCTTCCCAAATGAAGAGAACGAAATTTCATTTCAAATATTTGTTTCAACCAATCACAAGGTTTCCCACTTTTACTAATGGTTCAAATTAACCAATGAAAGCATCTACAATTGAAGTTTGAAATAAAGCATGAATTAATTCCATGCTCATTAGTGTTAGTGGTTGATCATATCTGCGTCAAGGAAGCCAGGAAGCAGGAATTGGGTAGGTTATACCACTAAACATGACGAGGTCTGTTCAGGCTCTACCAGCTCAGACTAGCAGCCAAACTTGACGGAATGTTTTGATCCCGAGACATGGATTCAGCAATGACTCTAGCTAACTCAGTCGAACTCGGAACTGTATCAGCACCTTCACATATCTTTACTGCCAAACCCAAATCAGTTTCCAATAGTTTCGCAGTCATGAAATGATCATTTATCATAGGCCACACTAATAATTGAACCCATGCTATAAGTCCTTCTAGCGCTGAGTTCCATCCACAGTAAGTCAAGAATGTGTTCACAGCTTGATGACTCAGTATAGCCACTTGTGGTGCCCAACCATTGATCACAAGTCCTTGGCCAGCCACTCGATCTTCGCCACCCAGTTGGTAGGACAGGTTTCTCAATATACTCTCCACCAGCTGATGGTGATTATGATATTTCTTTAACACACCAAATGAATATAACCTGGCTCCGTTCTAGTCCCTTAGCGAGTGTTTCGACTTGTTTCCTGTTTAGCACAATCTGGTTTCCAAAACAAATATAAAGAACCGATTGACGATTCTCTGTACACATATCAAGCCAAGAAATTACCTGTTCCATGCAAATTGAGCTAGATCCTCCTTTATTCCTTGCTGTTACAAATGCTGACAGGCAGTCAAGGAGCTTTTCAAACTCAACACTACAATCTTTTAGCTTTTCTCAAATCAAAATTTGGTGGGGTAATCAAATTTGGAGACATTAGCTTTTCTCCTGTGGACCGAAGTTTTTCTTTCTTCACTCACCACCTTTACATGGGCTTCGTTACTTTCTTTTTCTCCCATGTCAGATTCGCTTACACCAGCATCATGCTCCTGGGATTGAAGCATACGCTCATCACCAGCCAGTTTCTCCATTAGCATCATGGTACTTTTCACAAGACGCTTCATTGAAGATTTTCCATTCGAGAGTTGGACTATAAAATGAAAACATGATTTTGCAAAATGCATATCATATAACATAAATGCAGAATCCAAAGACATCAGCAAGGCTTTAACAAAATGATCATGGAGTTCTCGCAGTTGCATTTCGAAGGGCGAGGAAATAACCTGTTTAACAAAATGATCATGATATTTATGAAGGGCACTTCAGAGATGCGCCAGTTATGCGCTAATGATGTACTGGGGGGGATGCTATAAAGAAATCAAATTTTTAGCCGTGAAGTGAGCTAAATACTGCACACCAATTAGTAATCTAAACGCTCCTACGGGAATTATCATTCAACAATGGGTATCGCTTGCTACTTATTATTAAATATTTCCGGAAGGCGAATACTTCTATATTCGTATACTTCTAATCTCTTATATAACGATTGTTTCGGAATAAAATGATATTTCATCTGGATATTCCTCATGTCTTATTCAAAATACATCCCATATTTTCTTTCTATATATGCTTCTCATGTATATAGAAGAATATGGGATGTATCTTAAATAAGAAATGAGAAATGAGAAATATCTGGATGATTTTCAAGTATATTTCTCATATACATTTCAGGTATATTTCTTACCGATATTTCTCCGTTCAGGAGACAAGAAAAGACTAGTGGGTACATCCCTAACGAGGGAACTCATGTAAGAGTCTTGAAATAAGGCTAATGGGTCCGTCCCCAAAGAGGGGACCCATGTAAGAGTCTTAATAAAATGATGGGAAACATTAATTTACTCCATGCCCGAGATAAATTAAGCGTGTATTCCTACCGAGCTCCGTGGCTAGGAGACATAATAAGACTATTGGGTCACAGAACCCATGAAAGAATCTTGATACTTGATAAGACTATTGGGTCATAGAACCTAAGTAAGAATCTTGATACAAAAAGAGTACGTTTGGGACCAACCCTGTATCTTACCCCTGGCCCGGGTTTGTTTCGTATGTGTGGGATCTCGAATGTCATAACTCCATGAAATGAGGTGCTTCGTTGCAAAAAATTCCAACCCAGGGTTCAAAGGAATCTTGCGGTAAAAAACTAACAATCACTATATATATATATATATATATATATATATATATATACAAAATTTTATTTTGCAGGGACAAAAATACAACATAAAATGAAAATGCACAAGCAACATCAACCACCACATTATGGATCGGGCGAGACGAGAAGTCGTTTTCTTAAGAGTTTTTCTTCAAACAACTCTCAAGAAAAGGGGGCAAGTTGTTGGGGACAAAATGATGTTCGTCCGAAGTGAAGTCATCATCACGTCCCGAAGCGACGTCATCATCACGTCCCGATCCCGAAGTAACGTCATCACGTCCCGATCCCGAAGCGACGTCATCATCACGTCCCGATCCCAAACTGACGTCATCAAGTCTGATGCCCAACTTGGACCGAACCCCAATTTGGACCGAAGCGACGTCATCATTTTCCCGTAATGACGTCATCAATCCCGATACATCAAGTCAAGAACACGTGGCGGATCCCATTGACACATGGCGAAACGTGGTGAATCCTCTACGACACATGGAGAGCTTAGAAGAATCTTCATCGACACGTGGCGAACCTTGATGACATGTGGCGAAGGGCTTTTTAATAATTATTATCTATTTTATCCCTATAAATACAATTTTAGAGAGAAGAAGAAGGGGACTTTTGGCCCGATGGAGGCTTCCTCTGCTTCATTCTCAACTGTAACCCAGAGATGAATAAAAACTCCAACTTCATTTCCCAACCACGTTAAATCCTCTGTGTTAATTTCATTTTCGTCTATCTTTTATTATCATTTTTGGTTGTTTTTTTTCCCATAAGAAATTCGGCAGAAACACAAATATTGAAGAGCCTCAGATATTTGAACCTCTTCGTCAGGGTGATTCAAAGTTGGTGTTTTCTAATGTAGAAGATAGTAAATGAAAGCACGTACGATTCTATTTTCCCAAGAGGTGCAAATCTCTAAAACTTCAATAGCTGCAGTCGGTGTTTTTTGATACAGGAGGTAATAAATGATGATTATGATAAGATAAAATCCTTAAAGGAGGATTTAATGAGTAGGCCTACAAGATTATCAAAAGTTCCTTTATGGAAATCAACGAGCATAATTTTTCAGATGTTATAGTGTTCCAGAACTGTGTAACTTCAGATTGAGTAAAAACGCGACAACAAAGGAAGTAGTTTCATTCATTTTGAGGCAATGGAAAATCTCGCGGATGATGCAACAAAATTTTAGGAACCATTCAGAAAACATATATTTTGAGCTAGAAAAACTTACAAAAAATATATTAAAAAATAAAAGAGCTTGAGATGCGGGGCAAAAAATTAGAGAAATGTGACTTTTTTGTTGAATTCTGATGGTTTAGTAAGTCGTGGGATTCATATTTGGGTCTTATAAATAATAGAAATCGTGTTTAGAATATTAGGTACTGAGTTCTATCGTTTCAGTCATATGTTATATGTTTTTGTTGCCACTTGGAATCTTTGCTTTCATGGAATAGCGATTTTTTTAAACTTCTCGGGATCGATCACTTCCTGATGCAGGCATGCCTTGCATATTTATGGAGAAAAGCAAAAGATGATAGTATCGAGGAGGATGGTGCATGAGAAAGACTTCAATCTTGAATTAGTCGTAGTAGTCAAATAACGTTGTAAATGATAGTTCCTACCCACTTATTCTTGATTATTGTAGTTGTTAAGTGTGACATGCCTTAGTTTTTTAAGTTTTCAAAATAATGCGGAGGAAATCTTGCATGAAAAAACTGAATTTTATCTAGTACATGAATGATAATTAATACTCCATCCGTTTCAGCAAAAGTGTTACTATTACTTTTTCATTTTAGCCTAAAAATAGACTAAAATAAAAAAGTGATAGTAACATTTTTGCTAAAATGGAAGTAGTATCATGTATTTTTTATGATCCTTCCAGATTTGGTTTGGATAAAAATCGGCAAGATGTTTTATTTTCACGGTGACAGAAGAAGGGTTAGCTATTCGTACTCAAGAATTAAACCGAGTAAGCTAAGTCAGACAATCTGTAATTACAATCTGGAACAAGTTATACAGTAGAAATAGGAAAACTTTAAAGGACAAAACTACTGACCTTTGCAGCTAAGAATATGTTTTTAAGAAAATAGATGAAGATAAACATGAAAGACATTAAATAGATTTGTTTCCTATTTACAAAGATATTATTTAAGATTTCAGATTAGGTTATATTAAAAACAATTTTATAATTATAAAAAAATCAAGTATATATTTGTGAGTTTAATAAAAAATACCATTATAAACAGATAGCTGATTAACGAAATTGAATAAAGGACTAATAAAAAAAAACGGAGGTAATATTGTAGTTTGTACCGTGAGTTGTCTGAGTTGAATAATATGGTTTAGTAACAAAACGTCTAAACCGTCTGAAACTTGGCTCTTTTGTATTCAGGGTTTTGGTTGTTGCACAATGGTAAGATCAGAATAGCGGATTTAGAATTGGAATTGATAAAGCGTTTACCATTTTAAGATATTAATATGTGAAAATGGTAGTGTGCCTGGCCCTTTGCCTTCGACTTTTCAAAAGTGTTTTTGGAAGTGTTGCATGATTTATAAGTATCCATAAATTCATTCTCTTAAAAAGAGTTTTCTAAAAAGTCATATAACTTATATTTCTACGATGTATTGATTTGCATGAGAGGGATGTGTAATATGTGCCATTATATCGTATGTCAAGAGTGTTTTTTCTTTTTAAAAAATAGGGCAGTAATTCTTTGGTAGATTTCAATTTTAATTTTTTTAATGGAAATCATATTTTAATTTATTCAGATTAAAATAATAATTATATAATTGCTTATAAGATTATTAAAAATATTAAAATACAAGATAATCAAAAATAGAAATTACGACATCAATTACAAGTACACTGTGAAAAGAAAGAACCATAAACCGCAAATATATATAATTTTATAGATGTAATTGTGATGAATAATGGTATGAACCAGAATCAACTCTGACCATAAGTAGCAAGTTAAAAGTAAGCAACATGAGCCAATCCTTTTACAAGGTTGATGCAACAAATGCTCGAGATACCAAGTTTTTTGGTGTTAATATAATAGGGCTATTATCGAAAATGCTCCAATTTGGGGGGGTCATCTTGGATTTCTGCCCCGGTATTTTTGACATTAATGAAAATGCCCCGTTCTGTTAATTTTTATGTTAACTATGCGCGTGCGAGACCTCACGTGCGAAAAAGGACCTAAATACCCCCTGTACTTCATCTTGGAGAAATGCCCCAATAAGAGACTCATCTTGGAAAAATTCCCAGACAGAAATTAATACAGAAATGCCCCAAACAGAAAAAACTAACAAAAATGCCCTACAGGAAAAGTTTGCAGAAACATAAAAGCACATGATGGATGAAATTCTTGTAAATTTTTGTCTTTTTGAATTCAAAAATGAACAAGGTAAGAAAGGGGTATACCTTAAAAACTGAAACTCTATGACAAAATCCCTTGAAGAAGGGGGTTTGAGAATCAAAAATGTTAAGAATTTCAACTTGGCTATGATTGCTAAAATGGGATGGCGCCTAAAAATAGAAACCAAACTATCTATGTGCCTCTATCCTTAAAGCAAAGTACTACCCCAATAAAAATATTCTCCACATACACTCTACCATAAATAAAAAGGATATCTGGATTTGGAAAGATTTGTTAACAGGCATCCATCAGGTAAAAAGTAATTATTTTTGGCTTCTAGGTAATGGCACTAATATTGACATATGGGTGGATTTTTGGATCCCAGACATAAAACCTCGTATAATAAACCACTTCCAGATAATGAAAATCTGGTCAAAGTTAGTGATTTTTTTACTCCAAATAGGTAGTGGGATGTAGATAAACTTACTAAATATTTTGATACATGCATTATTGATAAGATTAAAGACATCAATATCCCTACTATTGACACGGAAGACACTCATCTTTAGAATCTAAACAAAACAAGAATCTTCTTTGTAAAATCTCTTTATAATCACATTAATTCTTATGGAATCTCAAATCAAAACTGGAATAATATATGAAGTATGACCATTACTCCATCAGTCAAAAAATTTATTTGGAAAGCTGCGCACTCTATATATCCTAATAGTATGAGAGTTGCAATAATTGTTCCAAACATAAATACAACTTGCAACCTTTGTAAAAATGGTCAAAAAACTCTAACTCATCTTTTCTTGGGATGCAACTTTGCAATTCAGATTTGTGAACACTTTAACTTTGATAAGCAGTTCATTACTAATTGTACAAATTCTTTTCATGAATGGCTTAATAACTTTTTTGAAAATCCTAAAAGAGGAGGGTATGTGATAGATTGGCAAGTTCTTTGTAGTGTTTTCATATGGCATATTTAAAAAGCGAGATGTAAAATAACTTTTAATAAAGAAATCCAGAATAGTATCATCATAGCTAACAACATTGTAAAATACCTAAATAGCTACTTGACAGTGAACAACACAGGGTATAGTATAATGCAACCTCTTTTATATAACCCTTTAAAAAGTGAATACTCAACAGACGGAAGGGCAATATTGCACTGACAATGATGAACTGTAATACAAATTCTGGTATTGGTCTGACAATGTGTGACTGTACACTGAACATCCGGGAAGCTAGAGGATTTCATTCAACTGCAACAACAACCAGAGAGAAACTAGAGATACAAGGAGCCGAAGAAGCTTTCAAATGGTCCACATAGTGGAATGGTCACTATATCACCTTCAAAAGTGATTCAGAGCCTACTCTTTTGTTGCTTACGGAAAAGTACGCAAGGGAAAATGAACAAAGATACAAGGTCAGTGAAGATTTTTGCAACATAACCAACTTTGAAATCAACTTCTTAATTCAATCTTTTACTTTAGTAATGTGAGCAAATATAATTTGGGCAACAAATATGTTTGTTTTCTGTAACAAATATGCTATTTAGCATGTATAGTCTGGAAATGCCTTACGGGCAATTCTAACTTATTTGAACTTATAGACGTAGAATCAAGATGTAATGGTTCAACGAACCTCTAATTATGGACGTTATGGTCCACTTCTAGCTATAACATGAGAAAAACCTCTTTTTTTAAAACAAAAGAAAAAGACCTGCATCAACTTTCTCTAAATAAAAATATATATATACATAACATTATAAGTTTTTTTTTCTTCTTTTGAGCATCTTTTCGAAGGTTTTTTTTGGGTCTGTTTAGGGATTACTTTGAACAATTTTTTCTATCTAGCTGTATATAAATAATTCATACAAAGATTATCACAATTATACGTATTTGTTCGTATTTTTAATCGAAAGGTTTAGAAAGAAATTTATATTAATTTAAATATACTGAAATCCTTGTTAAAATAAACAATATATATTAATATTTCCGAAGCACAAATACATCTACTAAGTTGTTTAAAAAAAAACGATACAAATATCAGGAAATATAATTCGGCAAATATGCAACCCGTAATGGGACGAGTTAAGCTCTAGTTATTAATAATACAAAACAAATTTTTCTTAATTTTTTCTAGATAAATAATGGTCAGGATTTATCAAAAGAGTAAATAGATCATATGCTTTGATTGTTCACATAAGTGATGATTGTGATTAAAAGTTAGATTTATATCCAACGGTCTAGGTTTATTTGCTACATAATTAATTCCTTATTAATTTTTTTCATAATAAGTGTTTCGTTAATAATAATAGATTGACTAATAATTCAATCATTGAACCTTAGAGGTGATTGTGGTAATGTTAGGGAGTAGTAATGGAAGCGGTTGCTGTAGTGCTGGTGAGCGGTGGATGAGGCAATGACGTTAGTGGTGGTGAAAATAGTGTCAGTAATGGAAGTGGTAATGATAGGTGTTGGCGAGCAGCGGTGCTTACTGTGTAATTTCGTACAATCATAAAAAAGATATGGAACAAGATATGATTGGTCATGTAACACAATATAACAAATTTAATTAAAATATAAAAAAAATTAACAAAAAAATATTGGAACAAATACTACTTTTAATCAGTAATAATCAATGAACGACACAATGGGTATCATCGAAACCGGACAGTTGTAGCACTGGTCATATTGTACTGTTTATATATAAAGGTTAATTAATGATTCTATATTAGAGTTCGCTTATTGATTTGAGAAGAATTAAATAAATAATATAAATTATTTAATTCTTAAACTAAGAATATTATTATTCTAATACGTGAATTTAATTTTACCAGATATACGTATAAAAAACATCATACATTATTTTGACCTAAACCACAATAATCTAAGATTTTTGAAATTCAGAGAATAAAACAAATCTCAATGATAAAATAATCTATAGTGGAAGTGCCCGACGACAAATCTATTCACGACCTCATCGTAATATGTACATCAATTCTATTTTATATTATTGTTTTTGGTCGCTAGATCCAAGTTTAGTAATACTAAGTTAGCTGTTATATATATTTTCTAATGAAAAATGTTGATGTGGCGATAAAATATCGCCACGTAAACTAGCACGTTAAGGAATTTTCAAGAATTTATTATTATATGTTTCTAACTCTTTTTCAAAAAAGACGTTCTCTGACTAATTTGTGTTAGTGCGCTTAAATCAATTTAATATTAATTTATAGTTAACCGACAATGCAATTTTCTCCGAATGTACATAGAGAAAAATGGTTCAAAAAAATAATGCGGAGAAGCCAACCCAACCAAAAGGTAGACGGGCTAGTTAATAATGCAGTAAACTAAAATCAACAAAGAACTTTCTTGGTAATAATCTGGGATCTTAAGAGCGTCCACGATGACCGGAGACCAAACCTATTTATGATCTTTGGTCCGTCAAAATCATACCACAACGGGACGATTATATTTGGTTGATGCTCTGATTTTTACACTGTTCATGAATAAATTTGGGAAAAATTCTGGATCAAACCCATTATACTCGAGCGGTGGTATAGTTAACCGCCTGATGGTAAGCGGGTAAGCGGGTGTGTAGTGAACCGTTTGATGCCAGGCGTTATTCTAGCGTAACACTTGAAAACACAACCAAACCTCCGTCTGATTAAGCGTTCACCTAAGACTACGCCTGATGGAACGGACGTCTAAGATCGCACCCACTAACAGGCGGTAACCACCTCCCCATTGAAGCGTAACGCTAGAGGCTCCACCCCACTACAAGCGGAAGGTTAAGACTCCACCCCACTAAGCGGAAGGTTAAGGCTCCGCCTGGTCTACGAAGAAGTTTTGTAAGTGCATAAAGCCCACAATGAAATGAATGAAAGTTTTGTAAGCCCACGATGAAATGAAATGAATGAAAGTTTTGTAAGTTTTGTAAATGCAAATGAACCATCAACGTATAGGAAATTAGTGAGCCAATTATAACCAATCATCACTAATCTAACCAATTGATCAGGCGTTGATGTGAACCAACGCTTCAATTTCTAAGCCTTATATATGAGTAAAAGACAACATGCGTTGATGCAAGCGTTCACTTGCTTTCCTAGGCGTTCGTCTACGGACTGTCCGGTTTTTCAAGCGGTTGGCTAGGTGCACGTTCGTATTTTTCCGCACACATTCTCTACACAATTGATCAGGCGTAATGCTAGGAAACCGCTCCATCAGGTGTTTGTCTAGCGCCCATTTCTTGGACGTGCGTCGGAGTCCGTCTATCATCAGGCGTAATCTTAGTTACCGCCCCACATCAAGCGTTCGACCAGATGTCCGCCTCACGCAAACGTTACGCTAGACAACCGCACGTCTCAACAAGCGTATACCCAGACACCCGCCCAACAACACGCGTTATACTGGAGCACCGCCCGATCATTTTTAGTCTTTGGGACGGACCAAAGAGTAAAAATTTTACTCTTCACTCTTTGGTAATGGTATTACCATTGTGGATGCCCTTATGATACTAAATTTTTTAACACTATTGTACTAGATGGTTTTACAGGATAACCCTCTTATAATCGTAATTTAGTTTAATATATTCTCGATTATATTTTAAATTTTTTTATCCACTTAATCAAATTTTTCTTATTAAATAATAATGTAATTTAATCAAATAAATTTTGGTCGGAAAAATTTGGCTAAGACCCTATATAAGAATTATCTATAAAATCAAACTCCTAATTAAAAGAAGTTTAAATATAGATCCAAAATTTCTAAAAACGTTTATATCGTTAAATATATTGTCAAACTCCTAGTTAATTTTTTTTTAATATAAACCCTAAATTATTAAAATAATACGATGTTCTCACCATCATCACCCATCTTGACCACCACCATCACCCACCGCTGGCGGCAGCCGCCACCCACCACTGTCATCTACCATTATTGATAGGTGTTTAAAAACACCTTAATTAGTATCAATTGTTTATACTTTCTTTGTTATTTATCTAGTATTTCTATGTTTATTAAATTTGTTTTCTATTTTATAGGTATTTTGGAGTCGCTAAGGTAAACAAAAGGAATATTCAAAAAGGACAAAATCATCATTTCACGGGCAAGTGTTATTCGCAGCCAGCCATACATTAAGGGTCAATGTATCCATTTAGAGTTTTATTAGTGATTTTGGCACCTCACTTTTGGTTCAGGGCTACCACTTTATTTAAGCACATGGCTTCCCTGTATCAAATGACTTGGTGCCTAAATCCAGTCTCATATCTTAACCAAGGCAGTACGTACCGGCCGGTACGGCCGAAATTTCGGCGGTTTTGCCGGTGCCGTCCGGTGAGCGGTACGATATTGAGTTTATCGCCGAAACGATATTCTACAGAGAAAACTGGCCGGTACGGTTAAAAACCGGTATTACCCGGTATTATCCGATCGGTACGTATTATTGGCCGTCAGATGAAAAACAAATCTGATCCTGCGGATGATATTTGCGTGAATGAGGTGAATACGGCTGATGAAAAAACAAACATGCATCTTCTTCTTCGTTTCTGTCTGGGTTCAGCGCCTCCATCTCCATCCTTCTTCAGCGCCTCTATCCATCTCTTCCTCCATCTCTTACTTCTTCTTCGTACAGAGAGGTATGGGTCTATCTATGCCTTCTTCACATGCTTCAATTTTGTTGGGTTCAATTTCTTTTTAACATTTTAAACTGATACATTAACAATTAGGGGTTGTTGTGTTGATGAATACCAATTAGGGGTTGCTGTGTTGATGTGCTTGAATGAGTTTACATGCTTTGTTGTTATTGCTCATTAGTTCTCAACAATTACTTGATATGTTAATTACTTGTTTTCTTAAAGTGAAATGTGAAATGTGAAATATGAAATGAAGTGTGCATCATACAAGTCCATGCTGCAGATACTATCTCTTTAATAGCTCGACTATTTCTTTGTCACCTAATCAATCCTTGTACTTTGTTTCATGTTAAGTTTTATATCTAAGTCTTCTTGTTTGTGTTGATGATGCAGTGATTTGGGAAATGCAAAATTATCTGGTAATCTGGTTCCTGATTTAGCGAAGCTTGAACACCTGGATATCTATAAGTGTTCTGCAACAAACACTAAATTTTGTTTGTTAGTGGTAGTATTTCTCGTTTAAGTTCTTTAGGATATAAATAAGAGATGTGTAAGAGTTGTTTGTTAAATTGTTTGCACTAAATTCCTCATTGTGTTGTTCTTGATTCATAATGATGCAGTATGGCAGAATGTCTAAATGTAGCCATGCACCTTGGGCAAGATTAAATGATTAATAGCAATCATGACTTTAGAATCGTGTTAGGATGCAATTGAAATGGCCTTGAGGTTACAAGCAAATAACATGGTTTGTTTTCTCAATATTTCCCCACTAGGCTTTGGTTACTTCTGAATTTTGTTTTGTGTAACTAAGTGGTTTATTTTGGTTTCAGAAGAGCAATCAAGAGACAAAATAAATATGTAGTCTTCTTTTAAAAGGCTAGTTTTGACACTATATATCTATAGTTTTGCTTTTTTCAATTGTCAACTTTGATATAACCTAAAGAATGCAATATGGAGTGTAAGATGCCTGACAAAGCAAACACCACCAATACCTGTTGCATGACTTTGAGATTTTTGGAGTGTAACTCTAGATTTACTACTGATTTGAACCTCCCCGGTATAGAAGTAGTATATCCACATAAAGTGTTGCAATGTATGATTCTAGGCACAAGATCTCTTAGGTATGATTGATATGTATTCGCTGTATAGTTCAAATACAACAAAGACCTGAGCTCTTATGTATTTATAAAATTCCTTTTAACATCTTTAGAGAATGAATATCAAGCTGCTTAAAGTGGATCCCACCTTTCATTTATTATATTAACTTGTTTTGTTTCAATTTTGTTACTTTAGGTTGTGAATCAGGTGATTATGGATTCTTCTAATGCATCCAATTCATGCAGTACACCCTCTACATATGGATCATTGTTGCCTTCATCTTCTACACAAACCAATGATCCACCAACGAAAGACACACCATCCATAATGAATCTAATGATTTTGATTAAAATTGTAATATGGTTGTTTAATTAGTACTTTAGACGGTGAACTTTGAAGTTGTTGTTGTTTATCTTGTGTTTCCTATTTGAACTTTGAACTATATGTGGAATCTATGGATCTATATATTTCGCATGAAAAAACATTTGTTATAAGTTATATGAAATATATTTCAGTTATAAAATGATACTTATAACGTTTTGAACTATATATGATGCTTATAACGTTTTGAAATATATTTATAGTTTTAAAATGTGAGCTAGTATTTTTCTTATAAAATTATAGGTATAAAATATATGGACCGATATTTCGCCGGTATGTAAACCGAAATTTCCCCGGTATACCGGCCTACCAGTATATCACTCTCGACCGGTACTAACCGAAATCCGGTATGGTACAACCTTGATCTTAACCTAAAACTCGGTCGGACGATTTCAGTGTTTCCCTCTCTTTCTTCTTGCTCTCATTCTCTGTCGCCGACTAGATGTACGTGGTTCATGAGTGTAGTTCATTGAAGAATAAATTGACTGTTTAGGTTCGAAGATGATTGACCAAGAAATGGGTACTGAGATTTGAAGTTACTGAAATGGTTCCACGGGTTCGCTGGTGATTTTGGCCCAAGGAAAAAACCCAGAGAATAGTTGACTTGAAAACAGGGTGAAGTGGTTCATGAGAAGAAATTAGTGAAGATGGTGTATTGTTGTGGAATGGTGGTTGAAACAAGAAAAATGAGAGAATGGGATCTGTGTTTGAGTCTGTAAAGGGGTTTGGACATAGTTTCTGAGTCCGAGAAGATATGAAAGTTCAGCAGATGCCATTGATTTTATACAGAAAGTCAGTTGGTGAAGAAATGTTTCTATCATGAGTTTGTTGAGTGATAATTGAATGAATGAATTGAAATGAGTAATTGAATGAATGAATATTATGCAGGGAAGGAGAGAAACAAGTACCGATTCACTCAACTCCTTCACTATTAGAAACTACGCGCAAGGTGTTTGAAAATTTGCCTCAAAGAAACTGCCGTAAAATTTAGATGAAGATGAAATAACCTGTCAGTACCCGGATTATTTAACGAAAAAGCTAAACGTGAACCAATTTTTATGGTCCAAATATGGACCAATAAAATCCAGTCATCCAAAATCTTTTTGATGGTCCCATTCAAGTCTTAAACCCCCCATCCTCTATTGATTTCAGTGGTGAAGGGGATTGGTCCTTTTTTGGACCATCCCCTTGGTCTATCCCTAGACGGACTGCTTATTTAATATGATGATGGAATTGCCCGTCAGTTTCGAAAAAATGACAGGCCTAATGAATCTTTTTTGGATTTAATGAGTTTCGTGCTTTACTAATAAAGTCTGATTTGGGCCATGGGTGGTTGGACTAGACTTATACATAGAAACCTAGGGTTTTTGAATTCTTTTTGGAATCGGAAGACAAGTAGAGGCTATAAAATAAAGAGAAAATATACACAAAAGGGCAGTCTCACATCATCTCACATATTTTCCATTGATTGTAGGGTTTTCTCACACACAAGAGTTTTTTGGATACAAGTTTGAAAAGAAGCCGCCACAATTGAATTTCACACATATAGGGTTTGTGTAAATCTGATTTTCTTTTTGAATTCAATTATTGTGTGAACTCCAACGTATAAGTAGCTAAATTCTTTATTATTGGTTAGGGATTAGTTGAACTTCATAATACATGATTCTTTATAATTTGTACTTGATTTATATTTTGTTAATTGAAAAAGTAAATAATACTGACGGTTATGACAACAACCAAATTTAGGCATCCCTGCCGGGGAGCAACATGCCCACGGTTAGTAATGAATATTTGACCAATGACTATCTTGAAAAAGACCAACCTTTGGGGATTTTTGATGATAATTGTGTATCTAACTCAACTCTTGATCTTAATAATGATCAATCACCTATGCAAAAGGATGAGATTGATATGAGAAACACTAAGTTCATCGACGACCAACCTTATGTTAACTATGATAGTAATGATGATTATGAAGACACATCATTTAAACCAATGCATATTGACATCCCCAATGAGTACACAATGGAATCTTTCTGGTATCAAGATGAAGACGAAGAGGAGTATGAAATATATGAGAATGAAACCGATTTGAGAAATATCGTGGAAGACCCAATTGAAATTGCCAAGGATTATCATGATAATGTTGATGCCGATATTTTGGAGGCAGAAACTGATGAAGAATGCTTAAATTTTTGATATAGGACCACGTTACAGAAGAAGTAAATAATTCATTAGAATTTTTTAAGAAATATGAGGATCCCTTATACAAGATAATTTAGAAAAGTTTTGGCTAACCTTTTGCATATTGATCCATTTCCTTTACGGAGATTAGGCTTGAATATATGTGTTTCCGAATTTTTGTTGAATCACTTTGCTTCTAAATATCCGCCATTGAAAATACTTGATTCTCATACTATATAAGTTTGCAAAGAGGAATCTATAGAAGTTCCCAAATTCTATGTTTTTCATACACTTTCAAGTGTAGAAAATACTAAGTGCGGAGGAAATTTCTTTTGAACGATAGCTTCTTTACTATTTTCTTGTAATAACATTTGTATGAAGTTATTATTAGCAATGCAGATAGTCCTCTTCGTATTATTCGCACTAGATTTATATTATAAATCATTGATATCTTGTTAGTTTTCATATCATTATGCTTTTATTTTGTTTGTTTATGAGTTTCTTAGGAGTTTTGGAGTGGATTCAAACAAAGAAAAAGAAAGGAGTTCATTACAACACGAAATGAACAAGGAATAAAGTGCTACAAATGAAAGAAGATCAAGGACAAAGGGAACTAATTTAAATACAAGCTTTTTTTACTTTATCTTGAAGAGAATTGAAAAATGAAGCCAACGCAAAAATTCGTATGAAAGAAGTTATGGGGAAAAAAAGCTTGAAAAACTTGAATCTACAAAGAAAGGTTCGGGAACTTCACCAACTCGACCTAGCCGATCCTAGATCCTAAAAATCAATATTCGAAGAGTTTATATATAGGTGTTCGTCTAGGAAGTGTGCCAATCGACATATCCAAACCTGGGACATATGTGGATGCAAAATTGACTTCTAAATTAAGTACACACGTTCCCGGAAGGATTCTAAACCCTGAAAAAGAGAATATACTTGAGGGCTAAGCATTCAAGGATATAAAAGAATACATCTAAGGCTCAAACAAGATATTATTTAAATAATCTTTTATCTTCTACCTCTCATATCACATCTTCCACATCAAAAGGGTTTTCCCCTTAGGGGAAAAATCATTCTTCTTCTTGCATATTTTCCATGGATTTTAGTAAATCCATAAGTAGGTAACTTTGTTTTATTGGTTGGGGATGTAGTTGGAAGTATTAAACATGTAAATCAATCTGGATGATTAGTTTTAATGTTAATGATATCTTTTATCACTTGTGTTCTACTGTTTATATCACCATGAATGATTGAATACTTGCTTGTTAATTTGCAAATTGAATGATCATGTGTTTATGTTTAAAGCTAGATTAGGTTTGAGATCCGTAATTGTCGAAGAACTCTAATCACAAGTAGCACAATATAGTTGTTAACGACGGGATGTTGTATGTGTATAAGCTTAACCTAGGTTAAATCTGTGTGGATCTTGCACCAGATTGCTTAGAATAACCTCAACTCATGAAGATCATTGCTTTCATTGGGTTAAAATTGAGTGGTTCTTGCACCAAGTTATTCATTAAGAAGGATTCAAAGAGTGACTCTTACACCTTTGATGATACAAGGAGTTTTGCCGGAGTGAGCCTATGATAGGATGTTCTAGGGTTATTGATACAAGAAGGATTGAACATTAACTTGAATCGATTGACGAGCAGGTTGGGTGAGGGAAGATGAAACCTCTAACCAATATTTTCTTCCCTTTTATAATTTTTATTTACTTTGTTTTTCTTCTTTTGTTTGTTTATGTTAATTTAATTCACTACAATCCCCCTTGGTTACATAAGAAGTTGAGAATAAATTATAATTGCACAGATCCTCGTGGGAATGATCCTTACTACCACTATATTACTTGTTAGTATTAGTAGAGAACATCTAAATTAATTAGTTGCACTTATGACACACATAAAAATTTGGTGCCGTTTCCGGGGAGCAGTTGACAATTATTTTTGTTTGATATTTCTTTTTGTTCCATTTTACGTTTTTCTTTTAGTGTTTTTCAGATTTTTTTAGGTTTTCATGGTGGAAACAACTCGTGGGTAGAATTCGTCATCCATTAAAAACGGAAGGTAGATTCTGAAAACAGGTTGTATATATCATGTTATTTTTTAAAATTATGAGATTGTTTTTTTCTTTTCCCTTACTTTCTTGTGTAGTTGTCATGTTTCCTTAAATAACTTGTATGATGAACAAAATAAGGCATATTATGGTAATCAGTTTAGTTATAAATATCAATCTTTCGAGAACTTCCAACCGACCATGGGATACATTCAGAATAAATCCTTTGGTTTTGATCAATACCCTATGAAATATTTTGGTTAATCTCATATGTACCATCAACCTTATGCTGCGTATATAGGTCAACAACCACAAAGAAGGTGGGACAGTTATACTTCTGATTGGCTCCACTCGAGTTGTATGTAGGTTTTAAATCAACTAAAGGATATGCAACAGAGAGTAAACTGGCTTGATCCAACATTTAGTAGAGAGAACATTGCACCAACCGAATTCTACAACAATATACCTTACCCGACTCATAATCGTATTTATTATTCACCCATTCAATGGGAAGAGTCGCGGTTTAGTGATCCTATTGTAAGTAATAGTGTAAAACGTGTAAAAATAAGAAAACTCTCGAAAAAATTATATCAACTGGAAGATAACAGAGCACCAGAAGAGATTCTCCATGAAATTAGTAGTACCATAACTATGTAATTCAAATGATATTTTGTTAATAGATAATATGAGGTCAATGAAGATTCTGATGAAGAGTCTGATATCAAGGATGATGAAATATTTGAGAATGACACTAGATTGAATAATATCTTGGAAGACCCAATGAAGCTTGCCAAGGATTATGACGATAATGTTAATACTTATATTTAGTTGAAGAGGAAACTGATGAAGATTGGTTGAAAAGTTTGATAGAGGACCACGATACACATGAGGTAAATAATTAATTGGAGTTCTTTAAGAGCAACGAGGATCCATAATACAAGAGATTGTGGAAGGTTTATCTCATCCTTTGTATAATTTTATTTCTAATGATATTCCTCCTCTAATCGAAGTAGTTTATCAAGAGTTGTTACACCAACTTTTTGGAAAAAACCTCATTTAGGATTGGAGATGTGTGCTTCCAAAGTTTTTACGGATTATTTTGCTTCCAAGTATCCACCATTCGAGATGTTTGATTCTAAAGTTGTGCAGGTTCACCAAGAGGAACCAGTCGAAGTTCCCGAATTTTATATTCTTTATACACTTCCAAGTGTAGAAAGAACTAAGTGTAAGGGTAACTTCCATCTTATAATGTTTTCAATAGTACTATCATATGCTAACATTTGTGTGAAGTTATTATTAGAACTGCAGATTGTTATCTAGGCGGATCTTCAGACTTTCAGATTGTTGGTGTACGGACATTAACATGAAGGTGAGGCTGAGGACCTCAAATTAATCGCTGAATGAGAGGCAACCCATTGGTTTTGTATTCCTATCTCTTTCATTTTTATTTTTATGGTTTGTATATCATGGTAGGAACTTTGCACCTTGATTTCTACATTGGACGAATCAACTTACATTGAGGACAATGTAAAATTTAAGTGTGGGAGAGTGATGATCAAAAGAAGGACATAATTTTTAAAGGTCTAGTTTTAGTATGTTCGAAAGGACATAATTTTTTTTTTTTAAATAATCTAGCTAGATTTATACATATTTAATGCAGAAAATGGAAAATAGGGGGGTTACAGGGGATAAGATGAATGATAACAAGGGTAAAAAATCTATATTTATATGGAGGAACAAGAGGTCACCACTATGATGACCCATATTCAAACAATAAAGGACATTGTTGGTGAACTTAATTTGACATAATTTAAGGAATTAGAGAATTTTGTGGATGAAAATATTCATAAGGGGGAGCAAATAAAGAGAGACAATGAGGAAGCTGCAGAACAAGCAAAGATGAGAGCAAATAAAAAAAATGAAGGCCCTAGAAGAAATAACGAAGCATAGCAGGCTTCTATATTTGGCCCAACAAGTGCAAACAGAAAGTGGCTCAAGGGAAACAAAAACCTTTGGTTACTCCAACTTTTGAATCAAGGCATGCAAATAATGTGCATAGTGTCAAAAATGCACATGCCTTCAACAAGTGCGCTTGAGAGATGGTTGCAACCAAAATGGGTCTGGATACTATTAACGAATCCAAGGAGTTGCAGGAAGAAGACCAAATTGTAGTTGAACATCTCCCGGATAATCCTGCATTATTTGTCGAATCAAAAAGACTTGGATACAAAAATCCAAGAGGATGACTACATCCCTCGACCCGAAGACGATGATTTTGGAACTCTGGAAGCTATCTATAGGAGTGAACCAGAGCCCGAAACACATGATGAAGAAATTGAAGATGAGAATGAGGAGGAAAGGAGGATTCCTGGTCTGACTGAGAGTTAGATTATGAAAATATGGATCCTTAGTTGAACCTTTTTGGGTACTTGTTTGGTATAGTTTTTTGGAAACTTTTTTTGGATACCGGTGTTTAGCATGTGAACTACTTGGTATAGTGATAGCTTCTGAAATTATGAGATTTGAAGAGTATACAATCTCCAGTTTATTACTGGTAAAAATCAAAAGTGATATTGTATCCCAAACTTTGAAGGTACCAAAAGTAGATTTTTTTGGTGTGTTGGGTTCCTTTGGTGGGGATATATATAATATAAATCGGTTGGATATTTTAACACACACAATATATATATATATATATATATATATATATATATATATATATATATAATAAAGCTTGTATGAGGTCTTATATTTGATTCATATTTGCATTTTTTTTATTTGTGTACATAGTTAATCTCTGATTTTGTACAATTCATATGATTATTGAATTTCATATTATGGTACGTGAGTACTTTTTGTATACGTATGACTCTTTTCAATGATAATTAAGAATTTTATTAGGACCACAACAACATTCTACAAGTGGCAATGACAAGTTTTTTCTGTGACCAGATAGATGAGAATTTATAATGGATCCTACAATAAATGGATAAATCTTGGATGTGTACCGATAGAACCAAAAATCCTTATCGTGAGGGATTCGAGGCATTTATAAAGTATGTTTTCCACCAATGGGAGATTGCGAATGGGATGGACTCACTAAACACAAACAAACCTATTATGATTCCATGTCCATGTATGAAATGTTTAAAATATTCTACACTCACAATGTGGACATGGTTAAGTACCATTAACATATAAAGAAATAAATAAAAAGTATACCATATGGAATGAGCATGGGGAAGAATATGGCGGTGACGTTGACGATGACATGCATTTTCTCACATGAACATGTATTGTATTTTGATGATTTTGATGGAATTTCATCCTAAAATTCCTATATACATTCAGTAATCTCTGGAAACAACATTTGATATCTTGTTATGAAGGTAAGCAGTCCATGAAGATGGGGGTACCTTCCCACCCACAGCTCATTCTGATGCTGCGGAACCATGGCAATTAGGATCCATGCGAACTTAAAATTTGATTGTGTTAATACTTTCTCAAGGTTATAACAACTGCAGTACTATATACTCCACATTTTATAAAACTAGCTATTAACTATTTATTTATTATTTATAAAACTAGCTATTAACTATTTATTTATTTTTGAATTCGTACATGAATCAAATTAAAGTTTTGTAAATTCATCATTGAATGAATATTAATCACATTTAATTTTGGTTTTTAGAATCGTCAAAGCAGAAAATTACGCAGAAGAATAACAATTTACGACTGTTATTTCAGGTTTGATTGGGAAAATTCTTAAAATGGCATGTGTAGCATGCACGTCTATTGACATACACTTATTATAAATAAAAATATTATCTTCATTTTTTAACATATTTTTATTTACACCATAATTCAATCTTTAACCTTAAAAGAAAAACCGCCAAAATAACTCATCATTTTATCACCTAAGTTTTAGCAAGCCCTTGTGTTCATCTCTTTCGTATCTTAAAATATTTCATGTTTTACTCTTAAATCTTCACAAAACAAATGGTTTACTTTGATCATTTTCATATAAAACCTATTTCCCTATCAGTTTTGCTTCAAGTTGCAGCATACTCGGTTCGATCGTGCAAGTATTTCTATCCAGCACTTTTTTGTTAACCGGGATTATAACTCTATTGGTTATTGGAGGGTTAATTTTTTTTCTTATGCAACTGAATATAAGTAGTTAATCTCTGATTTTTGGTATAATTCATATGATAATTGAACTTGAATTTGTGGTTTGTGAGTACTCTTTATATACATCAGAATCTTTGCAATGATAACTAAGAATTTTACTAGAACCACAACAACCTACATGTGGTAATGACAGGTTCTTATGTTTTGAGGTAGCTGATAATTTATAATGGATCCTAGAGTAATGGATAAATCTTGGATGGGTATCGATAGAACCTAAAAGCCTTATCGAGAGCAAATCAAGGCATTTTATAAACTATGTTGTCCACTGATGCATGTCATAAATGTAATAAATTAATCAATATATTTTTCACTAATTAATTCGTAATACAGCGGTGGTAAGGATCGTTCCCAAAAAGTGTTGTATAATTGATAGATTATTTAGATTAGCAAAACTAGATTAAATATTGAAAAGGGGGTTGGTTGTTTAAAATAATTAAAATAATAATAAACAGATAATAAGTTCTTCGTTACCAAACGTTGACTGAATTAGTATACTTATCTATCTTTCGTCAGAATGTTCATCACCAACCGTAGAATAGCAGCTAGTGCAGTGGTATCCCCAAAACTCCTTGTGTCATTGAATGCGAAAGCTCTCAAACACTAGATTCTATCCACCTGAGCCACCAAGTAGTAGCGCACTCAAGGTGTAACCCAATCGAATGCTATAGAGTTTGTGAATTTAGGTTGATCCTAGCAGTTAGACTCTTAAAGCAAGGTCCACTTACTAGTGTTGTATTTACTCGCAATTTCTCCAGAGAATCCCTCTGCAAGGTCTTGCGATTTCTACTTGTATATGAGTCGATGGACGATTACTTATCTCATAACTCAATACTAGTGTTAGACTGATCAATAAAATAATCCAATTATACACTTGAAAAATCCAGAAATCAATCATAAATCCTAGATATAGTGAAAACAAACGACAACGACAAAAACTCCTAATAAGCTCGTATAACTAGTAAAGATTCATGCCCGAAACATAGAAATCATCCTCAATCATACAAATTAGCTACACATGATAGAGAAGTTCAGAGCAAAACAAAAAGAAAACAAACTAACACTCAAACCCAAAATTAAGCCAGGCCCAACTTGTGTAGTAGGCTGTTGGTGCTGAACGATGATGTTGTTGCTAGCTTGGGTTTGTTGTTATATATGATGGTGGAAGGTACTGAAAGTGGTGATGGAAGTGGTTTGGAGAGGTGGCTGGTACGTGTATTGTTTTGTTGAGGAGCAAAATATCCTCTATGTTGGAGGCGAAAAACTGGTGTAAAGGGTGTATATGGGTTGTAGCTTAGGTTATCCTTTTATAACTTTAATTTCTTGAATCTGATCCTGCAAAGTCAAAACTAGATTAGGACCCAAGTTTTCCAAACTCGCACAAACACTAAAAACTCCTTATCCCATCCGTTCATCCAACTGAAAATTAGCTACACAGCCGCCTCTCAACTAGTTTCTCGATCAAGAAACTGATTCCCAATCTAATTCGAGTTCCTTGTTGTTCTCAAATTCTAAATCCTTTGTACAGTTTGTGTTTTGCAAGCTACAACAGACTCGAGCATTCTGTAATCCTCACTGCCATATTTCTCGAACCAGCTCACACTCGAATCCATCAATTCTCTCTTCCCTGACTTCTCTCTTCTCTAACTTGAGTCCAACCAACACTCTTCTTAATCATTCCAGAACCACCACAAGCTCGACTCACTGCCAATCTTGATCATCACTTTCGAGCCCCACTATCAATCCAAACTCGAATCACATCCAACTAATTCTTCTCTCGTGTCCCATCAATGATATTAGTAGCACCATCTCTTTATCTTCATTCTCATATTCAAACTCAACTCATCCCTGTAGTTTCGATTCAAACTAACCCATATCAGTTTCTTCTTCAACTTCTCTTCCATGAAGCCATTAACTGCCATGTTCGAGTTTCACTAGTCAACGACCTCACTACCTCCAATGATCAGTGCCATCTTCGTTTCTCAACATCCTCATAAATTCTCTCGACTCCATCAGCCTTCTCTATCTTTACTGCCCATGAAAGTCATGAATCTCTACCCTATGATCATCACTCGAGTTAAACCATCACAGTTCGTCACTCAATTCATCATTCACGTCAACTACCCCTTTTGCTGACTTACTCGATCGAAGCTGTCCATCATCATAAGCTCGAGTTATATCCAATTCTCAATCAAAGTCTCAACTGACTTTTACCCTAGCTCGAGTTATTCTTCCCTGATCCATCCATTGACAGAAAACAGATCCTTCTCCATATCTCGATCACCATTAACAAAAATATCTCGCTGCTTTAACTTAGGAAAAGGGAAAAAGATAGTATGCCCTTAGGGAACTGGCTGGTGCCTTTAGTAATATTTGAATACTAGCAGCCCTTAGCAGAAGCACTGGTGCCTATATAATTATTTGAATCTCAGATGTCCCTTAACGTATGACGGAGTGCCAATAGTAGTTGAAATCACCATTTTGCCTTTAGTTCTTGTTTTGCTTGTAACTTTCTCATACGAAGTCATAATGACTTCATTATCTACGATATGATGACAAGAAATCCTGGATTTGGACAAGTTTCACCGGATATTTGGCTCTTCTTCACTTGTAGCACTTCGTTTCTTGCACATTTTAGTACTGGTTTTCTTCTTTTGGATGGTTTCACCTAATAAAAGATAGCTAAACAATAACAAATGTAATATACATAACTTACAAGAAACCTAGCAAATACTAGCATGAAATTGACACTCTAAATATGTAAAATATGCACTTATCAAATTCCCCCACACTTAGATTTTGCTAGTCCTCGAGCAAACCAAACTAAACAAGTATAATCTAAACTAAACTAAAATACAACTCATTTTCGTTGAGGACACAGTTATACTTAGCATGTGCAACAAGCCTTTAAACCCCTAGGTATCCCTAATGGACGAGTTATAGTCTCGTACGGGCTTGCAAGAGATATACCCACAAAACCTACTCTAACTTCAATGTCACAAGTATCCAAAGATATATGAGGACATAAAGTTTTTGCACACTAATAATAAGAAGTTAGAAATGCCAAAGAAGTGAAAGAACATTATTCTCATGCTTAACTCTTGAGTTAGGAGAAAAACAACCATATGAAAGAATCCAGTCTCGAGAGCGATCGAATAAGCATTCTGCCTCGACTTCTGCCTCACCAATATGGTTTTATTAAATTGCACTCAAAAGATGCAATTTATGGTTCTCATGTGTATAGGCAGGAATGGAGATAAAAATTCTGCACACGTTGAAAGGTGGGAAGGAAAAGGAAACCTTCCGAATTATATGAAGATGTTATCCCATAAAAACATGGGACGAAAATGAAACCCTTTTTTTTTCTGATGACCTCTAAGAAAGGAAATCAACCACTGTATGAGGATGGGAATGCTTACTTACCTTCTCACCCGATTCACAATCAACACCACTCACACAACAAATAGAAACGTCTTCGGTCTTCAACTGTTGATGATGAACTCTTGAACTTCGTAGAACTTTAACAAATGTAACTTTTTTCCTCAATTTCTTGTTGCTTGAAACTTTTTTATAAATTTCTTCTTCCCCACGACCTTATTAAATGAATACAAAAGAAAATATATACAAAAGAAATATAAAAAAACATTGTTTTTCTTTTTTATATGCTAAATTGAAATACAAACTAACAAATGAAACTAATATGGTCGTCCCAAAATGACTTTACCACTTGATTCTTCACAACTTGTATTGTCTTCGTCTCATAAACTTCATAAAAATTCACATATTTTGCTCTTTTTTTTCTCTTTTACTTAGTCTTCAACTTGGATATAGAATTTTTACTCCTCTTTTTGTTGCTTACAAGCCTTGACTGTATTCAACTTTCTTCGTGATTTTGATATCACTCCGCTTGTTGAGATTGTGTGTTTCTATTGCTGCTCTGTCAAGAGAATGATACCAACTGTAAACAAGACTACAAGATAAAGTTAACAATTCTGATGACACCCTCATGATTGATGGAATTAGCACCCAAGAGATCAAAAAGTAGTGTTGAAGGGGTGCGAGGTTGAGTAGCTCATCATTCTACCCGGAATTAGTGTAAGATGACACACACTCTAAACAGAAAATTTAGACAGGTACAAGAATTGAAAGTTTGGTGCTTCACTCATATATGGGTAACGAATGATCATTTTCTCTAATATTGTATTCTCTACCGGCAGTTTATGTCCTTTTTTGTCAGTTATTGCCTCTCAACAACTAAGAAACCCCAATATAGTTCTCTGATACGTCTAAGTTCAATTATTTCGATAAGAACTCCGTATGTAAACTTATCTAGAAGTGTACTAAGTGACTCTAAATTCTCTAAAATTTGGAGGTTTTCATGCAAATATGTACAAAAAGTTCAAAAATTCTACATAAAAATCTATATGCTTAATCAGTCCCCCATACTTAAACTTTACATTTTCCTCAACGTAAATTGACTCCTCCAATGTAAAATCAAGATGTGAAATCCTAATATGATATGCAAACAAAAAATTAAAAGCAAAAGATAGAAATACAAAACCAATGGGTTGCCTCCCATTGATGTGATTTGTAGACAGTGGTAAGAAAAGGTTCGTTAAAGACTTATGAGGATTTGATTTTAAACCTACTTTCTAATACAAAAAATAAAGAAAACTAAATTGAAAGTGATATCAAGATTTTAAAAACAACCAAGACTTTGGATTCCAATACTACTCACGATTGAATGATACTCTAAAGATTTAAACTCGAGTCACCTTTTAAGTCTTTTATATCTTAAATTCACTAATAGTAAGTCATTTTCTCAAATATTACTTTATAAATTAAGCATAGATTATCAACTGATTTAACAAAGTATAATCTATCAAATTGAATTACAAATAAGCAAGAAAATCATGTAATCGAATTAAAACACTGTAAAAACAATGACTGAGTGAATCAATAATAAAACTAGAATAAAGAAAATAATTTAAAGGATATTACCCATAAATCATGTGTAAATAGCTTCCTCCATTGCCTTGGTTAAGTGAGAATTATCTCCTCATGTTGGAAACACGCTCAAAATGATTATTCATAGCTTAAACGGTATTTACAAGAGCGAAAAATACTAACACAGAGAATCTGCAACGTTTATAAGCATTGCAGAAGCTATTGTTACAGAGAAAAGATAAAACATAATTGTCACATAAATGAGAAAAGGCGACAGTTAAAGAGCAACAATCTTCTTCTTCTTCTTCCTCTCGCCTGTGACTTGAAGAACTTGATTCTGAAAAAGAATTTCTTCATTTCTACTCCCTTTTCCATCTCCTAACTCTCAATGTTCGACCCTGTATCTATACAACATCATTAATACTCGTCCAATCTTCCAAATCTTCGGGAATAATTTGTCTTCAATGAGAATCATATCTCGGTAGGGAAGGAAACTTTAATCTTAATATTCTGTCTTGACCTCGATGATATTATTACCATCTACGTGTTGATAAAAAAATATGGTTCCCTTAATAAACTCAAGAACAAATCCTCGAGTTATTCAGATTATCTTTTTTTGCATAAAAACCAAACCGAGATTAGTTCTCGGCAAATACCAATCTTTGAGAGTTTTTGTGCTAACAAACTCTTCCAAATATGTGTAGATACTCCTATAAATTAGGCAAGAGGTTACTCTTGCCTTAAACACCTCAATATATCCTAAATAGATTCACGTAGTTGAGAAACAAATCTTTCCGCCCAATTTTTTTGATTTGAATTTGAAAAGAAAGGAGTGGGTGCCTTTATCCAAACAGTGGATGCCTTTATCAATTATATAGGGTGCCTTTAGTAATTTATCCGGGTGCTTTTAACGCTTTTTCGAGCTAATTTTTCCAACAATGTTTATTTCCTAAACATACCTACAAACACATAAAATAAAACAATTACTACAAAAGCTAACACTAGCAATATATAGAAATGAGACAAATTAGACACAAAAATACGTTTATCAAATACCCCAAAACTTATTATTTGCTAGTCCTCGAGCAAATCTAATCTAGAAAATAAAAATCCTAACTCACTGTCGTAGACATCGCGATTGCACTTAGCGTGTGCAACAAGCTTTTAAACCCCTAAGTGTCCCTAGTGGACGAGTTTTGTCTCGTGATGGTTTACAAGAGATATACCCACAAAACCTTTACTCCAAACTCTAGCTACTTGTGAACGATTGAGAGTAGACACTAAACAATTGTTGTACAGGAGTTTGGGAGGAATTACCCTGTTTTGAATCTAATTGTTGTACACGAGTTTGCACTCAACTTACTAAATTTCATAAAATACTGGGGCTTGATCTCAATCATTATAATTCATCATGGCGACAACAAGGCGATACTAGTGCCCCACAAAATCACTTAGATAAACACAAAAGGTTGTAAAAATAAAAACATAACGCGATATGGTGACTATTATCATGTTATTTCTAACACCTGAGCTCTGTCCTTTTATGAATGAAACTTTTAGCTGGGTACCTCAACTCCTATAGCCAAGAATTTTATTTCCATCTACTTAGAATGGTCAGTGTCATCCTGAATTGTTCACAAGTTTCTAAATTTTGGAGTTTTATTATTGCACTAAAAGTTTCTTCCTTACCCCCAAACTTAAATCTAACATTGTCTTGAATGTTTTAAATTAAAGATCAGTACCAAAAAAATATGTAACAAGAGGAATAAAGAGATAAGACAAAAAGATAGTACCTGAGTATAAGACAAAAAATAAAAATAAGAAAACACAAAACAAAAACCTGCGAAACTTACTAATTTACAGCAACATCCTTGATGGTCAATCAAGGCAAGCAGGGTCCTCTAGGGGGACCTCCTCAACATCACCTGTAGGAAAAGGCTCTAAAAATGGTTTCAATCTCTGACCGTTAACCTTGAATGTAATTCTACCATCTTGAGTCTCAATTTCAATAGCACCATGAGGAAAAACAGTGCGAACAACAAAAGGACCGGTCCACCGTAACTTCCCGGGAAATAGATGCAAACGATTATCATACCAAAGAACTTTTTAACCTGGAGAAAATGATTTTCTTAAAATATTTCTATCATGCACGAGTTTCATTTTGTTCTTATACTCCATAGCACTATCGTATGCATCTCTACGAATCTTTTCCAACTCATTGAGCTGGAGTTTCCTGTGAGCTCCTTCCTTGTCAAGCGAAAAGTTAACTGCTTTGCAGCCCAATATGCTCTATGTTCTAACTCGACGTGAAGGTGACATGCCTTGCCAAAAAGTAGACGATAAGGTTACATTCCAATAGGGTCTTAAACGCAGTACGGTAAGCCCATAAGGCATCAATAAGCCTCAAACACCAGTCTTTCCTATTAGGATTAACTGTTTTCTCTAAAATACGTTTTATCTCCCTGTTGGAAACCTCTACTTGACCACTATCTTGTGGGTGATATGGGGTAGCTACTTTGTGGGTAATACCATATTTCTTCATCAAAATCTTAAACGGTCGATTAGAAAAGTGTGACCCTCCATCACTAATTATAGCTCGTCGTGTACCAAAACATGAAAATATGTTATCATTTAAAAACTGGACCACAATCTTGTGGTCATTTGTTTTACACGAAACGCCTCAACCCATTTAGACACATTGTAAAATGACAGGGATGTAAAAATAACCAAAATAATTAGGAAAATGACACATAAAATCAATACCCCATACATCAAAGACCTCAATAAGTAAAATAGGGTTCAAAGGCATCATATTTCTACGGGAAATGGTTCCTAACTTCTGGCAGCGCTCACAAGCAACACAATAATTGTGGATGTCTTTAACCAATAAAGGCCAATAGAATCCACACTGCAATATCTTAGCAGCAGTCTTCTTAGCACTAAAGTGACCTCCACAAGCATGATCATGAAAAAGGAAATAATAGTGGACTGGTCACTCTCAGGTATATATCTCCTAATAATATGGTCTGGACAATACTTAAACAGATAAAGATTGTCCCAAAAGAAATGCTTTACCTTAGCTAAAAACCCAGAACGATCTTGTGTACCCCAATGTTGAGGCATTTAACTAGTAACAAGATAGTACACTATATTAGCAAACCAATGTAATTGGGAAACAAATAAAAGTTATTCATCAGGAAAACTATCTCGCACAGGACGGGAATCATCAGGGGAATCCACAACAAGCCTAGACAAGTGGTCTGCTACTACATTTTCTGCACCCTTTTTATCTCTAATTTCTAGAGAAAATTCTTGTAACAAAAGGATCCATCTAATCAATCTAGGTTTAGTATCCTTCTTGGACAGAATATACTTCAAAGCAGCATGATCAGTAAATACTATAATCTTAGAACCTAAGAGATAAGATATAAACTTGTCTAAGGAAAAACAATGGCTAACAGTTCCTTCTCCGTAGTGGTGTAATTAATTTGTACATTATTTAGAGTTTTGCTGGCATACTAAATCACATAAAGTAACTTTTTTCTCGCTGACCTAACACAATACCAATGGCATAATCTGAAGCAACACAAATGATCTCAAAGGGTTGGTTCCAGTTAGGTGCCTGGACTATGGGGGCTGTAGTGAGTAAAATCTTGAGATTCTCGAAAGCCTCTAAACAAGCATCATCAAATACAAATTTAACATCTTTTGCAAGAAAATTGCAAAGGTCTAGAAATCAAGCTTAAATCCTTAATGAATAGACGATAAAAACCTGCATGCCCTAAGAATAACCTAATATCTCTTACGGTTTTGGGAGCCTGTAAATTCTTAATAAGGTCAACTTTGGCTTTGTCTACCTCTATATCCTTAGAAGATACAATATGCCCTAAAATAATTCCTGATTGAACCATGAAATGACATTTCTCCTAATTAAGCACTAATTCTTTTTCTTACACCTAGTCAACACTAATGTCAAATAATGCAAGCACTCATCAAAAGATGAACAAAATACTGAAAAATCATCCATAAAGTCCTCTAAAAACCGTTGTACCATGTCAGAAAATATGTTCATCATACAATGCTGAAAAGTCGCAGTTGCATTACACAACTCGAAAGATATGCGTTTATATGCAAAGTTACCAAACGAATAGGTAAAAGTGGTTTTCTCTTGGTTTTCTGGGGCAATAACAATCTGATTATAACCAGAGTAGCCATCTAACAAGCAATAATGATTATGTCCAGATAATTGCTCTAGCATTTGGTCGATGAAAGGAAGGGTAAAGTGGTCTTTCCTTGTTTCCTTGTTCAATTTTATATAGTCGATACAAACACGCCAACCCTTGGTCACCCGGGTTGGGATTAACTCATTGTTATCATTCTGGACTACAGTGATACCTGATTTCTTAGGAACAACCTGAACAGGTATGACCCACTTACTGTCTGAAATGGGGTAGATAATACCCTCATCTAACAACTTATGCACCTTTGTTCGAACTACTTCTTTTATGTTAGGGTTCAGTCAACGTTGCATCTCCCTAGTAGGTTTAATATCATCTTCTAAATGAATCTGATGCATACAAACAGTAGGACTTATACCCTTAATGTCTGCTAAGGTCTACCCTAAAGCTTCATTATTGTCTTGAAGTACGGTCACTAGCCTACTTTCCTGATCACTATCCAGGTCGGATGCTACAATTACAGGAAAAATCTCAGATGGGCCTAAAAACACATATTTCAGAGTATCTGGCAATGGTTTGAGGTCCAACTTAGGAGGCTCTTCTAAAGAATGAATTAAGGTAGAATTAGATACTGGTAGTGGTTCGAACTTAGCTTTCCATCTATTAGTATCTAACATGGGGGTAGAGTCGAACAGAGCATTCACTTGATCAATGGTGCTATCATCGTCAAAATTTAAACCAAAATGGGATAGACAACTCTCTGATGGATCTTCAAATAAGATGTTTGGTAATGACTCCTGAACTAATGTTCCTATCATGTTCACCTCTTCAATGCACATGTCATCTATCTCAGAGGGTTGCTTACTAATATTGAAAATATTCAGCTCAATAGTCATATTACTAAAAGATAAATTCATAATACCATTTCGACAGTTAATGATCGCATTAGATGTAACTAAAAACGGGCGACCTAATGTCACATGTATCTGGTTTTTTGGGTCAGGGACAGGTTGGGTATCTAGGATAACAAAAACCACAAGATAAATAAACCTATCGAACTCAATAAGAACATCCTTGACAATACCATGAGGAATTTTCATAGATTTATCATCTAACTGAAGTGTTATCTGGGTAGGTTTTAAGTCACCAAGTCCTAGGTGGAGGTACACATGGTACAGAAGTAAGTTTACGCTGGCTCCTAAGTCAAGTAACGCTTTCTCAACACGGTAGTTACCTATTGTGCAAGAAATGGTAGGGGAACCTGGATCGTTGTACTTAGGAGTTGTGGTATTCTGGATAATCGAACTCACATGACTAGATATAAAGGCTTTCTTCTGTACAATAAGATTTCACTTTTGCATACAAAGGTCCTTAAGGAACTTGGCATAAGTAGGAATCTGCCTTATTGCATCTAATAAAAGAAGATTGATGTTGACTTGCTTAAAATATCCAATATATCATTAAAATTGGATTCGTTCTTAGTTGGTATTAGCAATTATTGGAATGGGGCTCTGGGTACAAAATCGGTCTTAGCAGAACCGCATTTGACTCTTTAAAGACTTTATCAGTCTCTTCAGTTACTGCAGCAAGTTCACTATCGGGCATGATTACCTTATTATATACCACTCGAACACTTCTAAGGGTTGTAAGAGATTTCACATGATTTAACGGTTTCTCTCCAGAAGATACTTCATGAACTCCTCTAGGATTGGGTTGTGTCTGACTAGGAAACTTACCTTTTTCTATCAAAGACTCATTCAACTGACTAAACTGGTTTCGTAAATCGAAAATACCATGAGCGTTAGCTTGAGCCATCTTTCTATTATATTCTAAACTTTGTTCAACCGGTTATTAAAACTTTGTAGTATTATGAGATAAAAAAGTGAGAGACTCTTCTAAACTCATGATCTTCTTATTTGAAAGGTTCTGAAATTGTGTTGGTCCTGAAGAATTCTTAGTGTAGCCAAAACCTGGGGGAGCCTCAGTATTAATAGACTGGCCTTGAGTTTTTCCCTTAGTTCAGGAAAAATTAGGATGGTTTCTCCAACCATGGTTATAGGTTTCAGAATACGGGTCATATTTCTGACGATTTTCAAACCTAAAGTTGTTATAAAGAGCATGGGCTTGCTCTTCGTATCTAGCATGGTTTGACCCTTGATTCATTTCTAAGGCCTCTAGACGCTTAAGGATATCTTACCCATTATTAATTATATCGATCCTATGGATAGGATTCCTATATATTTCTAGTTCTTCCATCGAATCCCATTGTCTAGTTTTCTCAGCTAACTCAAGGAACGAGACAAAACAAGTATCTAGGTCTTGATAGGTGAATTTTCCACCACTCATTGTTTCTACCTGCATACGGGTTTCACTATCCAGGCCCTCATATAAAATTTGGGCCATGTGGGCTTTCTCAAAGCCGTGATATGGACACTAGTATAACAATTCATTAAACCTTTCTACATAATCGTGTAGGTTTTCACCTAATTTATGCTTATAGGTTTGAATAGACTGACGAATAGAAGCAGTCCTATGGTGTGGGTTGAATTTCTCAACAAAAACCTCTACTAGACCATCCCAGGTGGTGATTTTTTTAGAGGGAATAAAATGGTACCACTCTTTGGCTTTTTCATCAAGAGAGAAAGAAGACAAACCTAACCTAATCACATCTTTGGAGACATTCAGATAACTCATTGTGTCATAAATCATTTTAAATTCTCTTATGTGGGTATACGGGTTCTCATTCTCTAACCCCCTAAATGTACGAAGTATCCCAATTGTCTCAGATTTAATATCAAATTTCACAATAGTGGCTAGTAAAAATACCCCTGGGTCACGTACTACTCTAGATGGGTTCATACGATCTTTAATGTCTTGTTTTCCTGGACTTTATGCTCACCCATTTCGGCAAAAACATATGTACCACCTAAATCCGTGTAACGGGTCGGACTTAAACAAAAAAGGTCGTTTTCTTCAAGTCTATCTCTTACAGGTATCTAGTGAGAATACACATGCAAGAATACTAGTGCTTAACAAGAATATGTGCACATGCAAATGTTGGGGTTCACTATTTTTGGTAAGCTTGGGTTACCGCAGCAAAATATACCTACAGTCAGAGACTGGTCACAGGTACAAGGATGGAGTTTGTGGTGTTTCGGATGATAACGCCCAGAGGGTTCACCGTACTATCCCACAAGTTTTCCTAAAAATCGGTGCCGGAAGATGCAATTGGTGCGTGCTATTGTGTTTTTTTAAATAATAATAAATAAAATACAAAAAATAAACAAGCAAAAAACAAGAAATAAAAGTTCAAAACAAAGAAATAAGGAAAATAAAAACTAACAAAAATAAATAAAGTCTAAATAAAAATTATTTGTCTTTTCTCCGTTCTTTTCCCTTTAAATTTAACTCCAAGTCTTTTTGGCTCAATTTCTTTTCGTTTTTGTTCCAAAAGCTGTAGCAAAAGTGAAATACCTAAAAACGTAAAATAGAACAAAAGAAAAAAAATCTAAAATAAAACTACTAAAAACTAAAACCATACCTAAAACCAAGTCCGCGTCAGCGGCGCCAAAAATAGATGTGATTTGTAGATAGTGATAAGAAAAGGTACGTTAAAGACTTGTGAAGATTTTATTTTAAACCTACTTTCTAATACTAAGAATAAAGAAAACTAAATCGAAAGTGATATCAAGTTTTAGAAACAACCAAGACTTTGGATTCCACCACTACTCATGATTAAATGATACTCTAAAGATTTCAAAACTCTAGTCACCTTTTAAGTCCTTTATATCTTAATTCACTAATAATCAGTCATGTTCTCAAATATTATTTGTACCCATTAAGCATAGATTATTAATTGATTTAACAAAGTATAATCTATCAAATTGAACTAAAAATAATTAAGTAAATCATGTAATCGAATTAGAACTCTGTAAAAATAGTGATTCAGTGGATCAATAATAGAACTAGAATAAATAAAATAATTTAAAGGATATTACCCATCAATCATATGTAAATAGCTTCCTCTAGTTCCTTGGTTAAGTGAGAATTATCTCCTCATCTTGGAAACATGCTCAAAATGATTATTCATAGCTTAAATTGTGTTATAAAAAAGAATCTGTTACATTTATAAGCGTTGCAGAAGCTATTGTTACAGAGAAAAAGATAAAACATATTTTTCATAGAAACGAGAAAAGGTGACAGTTAAAGAACAATGGTCTTCAGTTGTTGCTTCTTCTTCTTCTTTTTCCTCTCGCCTGTGACTTGCAGAACTTGATTCTGAAAAAAAAATTCTTCGTTTCTTCTCTCTATTTTCTCTCCCAACTCTCAATGTTCGACCCTCTATTTATACAACATCATCAGTACTCGTCCAATCTTCCAAATCTTCGGGAATAATTTGTCTTTAATAAGAATCATATCTCGGCAGGGAAAGATACTTTAATCTTGATATTTTGTCTTGATCTCGGTGATATATTACCATCTATAGCTTGATATAAAGATGTGATTTACTTAATAAACTCGAGAACAAATCCTCGATTTATTCAGATTATCTTCTTTTGCATAAAAACCAAACCGTGATTAGTTCTCAACAAATACCAATCTTTGAGAGTTTTTGTGCTAACAAACTCTTCCAAATATGTGTAGATACTCATATAAACTAGGCAAGAGGATAATCTTGCCTTAAACACCACAATATATCCTAAATAAATTCACGTAATTGAGAAACAAATATTCCCGCCCAATTTTTTTGATTTTAATTTGAAAAGAAAGGAGTGGGTGCATTTATCCAAACAGTGGGTGCCTTTATAAATTCAGCAGGGTTCCTTTAGTAATTTCTCCGGGTGCCTTTAACAATTTTACATGCCAAAAATACGTACAAACACATAAAATAAAACAATTAGTACAAAAGCTAGCACTAGCAATATATAAAGTTGAGACAAATTATACACAAAAATGTGTCTATCAAATACCCCCAAACTTATTATTTTCTAGTCCTCGAGTAAATCTAGAAAATAAAAATCCTAACTCACTGTCGCAGACATCGTGATTGCACTTAACGTGTGCAACAAGCCTTTAAACCTCTAGGTGTCCCTAGTGGACGAGTTTTGTCTCATGAGGGTTACAAGAGATATACCCACAAAACCTTTACTCCAAACTCTAGATACTTGTGAACGATTGAGGGTAGAACTAAACAATTGTTGTACACGAGTTTGGGAGGAATTAACCTGTTTTGAATTCAATTGTTGTACACGAATTTGCACTCTGGGTACTAAAATTTATATATAAGAAAACAAAGCACTACTCAGAAAGTCGTACAATGGACCACGATACTCGGAATCTAACAACCACAATCACATGAATAGATTAAGAAGATGGATATGGAGATAGAATTGTGAGCATGTTGACTAAGGTGAACGGTGATTCCCAGAATATTTGAATGAACATCATGCCAAGATGAACTCTAATGGATTGAGATACGCACCCACTGGTATGAATCCTAATTCTAATATTAACTTAGCTTGTATATATAAAGGCCCCAGCGGTCGATTTATTGAATATATACAATTACTTTTTACCTTTTTTATTTTTATTTATTTTTAAAAAAAAAATCGACAACATGATTAGATCTTTTGAATCTAAGCGCATGCTCCTTGTCAGCAGATTACATGATAGTTCTCATGGATCCTGCGTTCCAGGTTTGCTTAGGCGATGGAGACAGGGAGAACACACACATATTGTTATCCAAATACGTGTAGATACTCCTATAAATTAGGAAAGAGGATAATCTTGCCTTAAATACCTCAATATATCCTAAACAGATTCACGTATTTGAGAAACAAATCTTCCCGCCCAATTTTTTTTATTTGAATTTAAAAAGAAAGTAGTGGGTGCATTTATCCAAACAGTGGGTGCCTTTATCAATTCTATAGGATGCCTTTAGTAATTTCTCCGGGTGCCTTTAACACTTTTTCGAGCCAATTTTTCCAACAATGTTTATTTTCCAAAAATACCTACAAACACATAAAACAAAATAATTAGTACAAAAATTAGCACTAGCAATATATAGAATTGAGACAAATTAGACACAAAAATGTGTCTATCACCCATTCAGCGCTTCGTTTAACGTCCTCATCCTGACCTTCTGGTTAGCGCCCGTAAACCAACAATCTGAAAATCTTGGGATCCACCCAGACAATAATCTGCAGTTCTAATAACAGCTTTACCAAAACGTTAGCATAATAATAAAATAAGAAAACTGTTATTTGGTGGAAGTTTCCCCCATGCTTAGTCTTTTCTACACTTGGAAGTGTATAAAGAACATAGAACAAGGGAATTTCTTTGGGTTCCTCTCGGTGAACCTACACAGTGTTAGAATCAAACATATCTAGTGGTATATAGTTAAAAGCAAAATGATTCTTAAGGATTTTTTTAGCATATACACTCACACCTAAGTGATCTAGCTCCTTAAAAATCGGAATAACCTTTTAGGGGACTATTTTGATTGAGGGAGGACTAAAACATATATAGTTATACAAAGGATTAGACAAACTTTTTACGTGATCCTGAATCATTTACCTCATTTGTATCGTGCTCCTATATCAAACTTTTTGAAAGCCATTCTTTATCAGTTTCTACTTTAATTGAAATGTCAGCATCATTATTATCCTTGGAAAGCTCAATTGGGTCTTCCAATAAATCAATCAATTTGGTTTCATTCTCAATCTCCATCTCTTTAACACACTCATCATCAGAATCAGAATCCTCTCCCAGGAAGTCTAGTTCATCGGTGCAAATTCTAGGATCATCTGTATGAGTCTCTTCCGAAAAAATAATTGGGTCTTCTACTTGCAAATCAACTGGACTAAAAACATTGTAATCCGGATATTCTTCATAACGTTGATTAACATTTGAGTATGTTATCATGTTTAGAACAATGGTTCTGTTATACCAAGGCTCCTCATTTTGAATAGGCCAATGATCATTATAATAATCCGGAGTTGGAATAACTTCATCATCGTTGCAAGGAATTTCCAAAGGTTGCTGATCTTCATAATAGTCTTTATCATTCTTAGGAATTTCATAATTTTTTTGGTTTTAAGGCCATACTTCTTCCTCATCCCTATTTTTACCGAGTTGAGCAATTTGTTCGTATAATTTCTATGAATTCCTTTGAATTTCTCGATGTGACTCTTCCCACTCATTAAACTTTCGATTGCGCTCATCTTGTTGTTGAATAAATTTCTCCATTAGCCTCTGGAGTTCTTGGAATGTATCTTAAGTCTTTTTGTTGTGCTCATCCATCTTTTGATGGGACTCTTTCATCTGTTGATTTTCTCGATCCAAATTATCCATAAATTGGTGCATTATATTTGTAAGACTAGAAGAAGCATAACTATCCTCCCATCCTTGTGATTGTTCACTTACATACCGGCTGTAAGGTTGTTGGCATGTATTAGAATAACCATAAGGTTCTGTAGGGTATTGGTCGTAGCCAAAATAATTGTTTTGATTATACCATTGGTATGGTTGGTAGTTGTCATAACTTTGAGGTTAAAACCTGTATTGATTACTAATGTTATATGATTGATCTTGTGCACCGTACGTGTTATTTCCATAAGGAAACATGACGACTCACAAGAAGAAGAAAATCTAAATAAGAAAAAAAATTAAAAAAAAAAACAAAAGTGATACTTACAACCTGTTTTCGGAATTTACCTCCCACTTTTGACGAGGGGATAACAACTTCAACTAGTTGTTAACACCACGAAAGCCTAAAAATTTGAAAACACTAAAGAAAAATATAAAAATATCTAAACTAATAAAACAAGCTAAAACAAATAACAATCAGCTAACCACTGATCCCCGGCAGGGGCGCCAAAATTTGATGCGTGTCGTAAGTGTAATAAATTAATCAAAATATTTTTCACTAATTAACTAATAATATAGCGGTAGTAAGGATCGTTCCCACAGAGAGCTGTGTAATTTATAGGTTATTTAGATTAGCAAAACTAGATTAAATACTGAAAATGGGGGTTGGTTGTTTAAAATAATTAAAAAAATAATAAAAAGATAATAAGAAATAAATATGATTAGGGAGTCATTCGCCGTTACCAAACATTGACTAAATTAGTATACTCATCTATCTTTCGTCAGAATCATTCATCACCAACCGTAGAATAGCAGCTAGCACAATGTTATCTCCAAAAATCCTTGTATCACCGAATGCAGAAGCTCTCGGACACCAGATTTTATCCAACTGAGCCACCAAGTAGTAGCACACTCAAGGTGTAACCCAATTGAATGCTTTAAGGTTTGTGAGTTCATGTTGATCCTAGCAGTTATACTCTTAGCGCAAGGTCCAATTACTAGTGTTGTATTCACTCGTAATTGTTCCACAAAATCCCTCTGCAAGGTCTTACAATTTCTACTTGTGTATAAGTCAATGGCCGATTACTTATCTCATAACCCAATACTAGCGTTAAACTGATCGTAATCCAATTGTATACTTGAAAAATCTAGAAATCAATCATAACCTTAGATATAGTGAAAACAAACGACAACGATAAAAACTCCCAATAAACTCGTAAACTAATTGTTTGTACCTAAAAATTTCTCCTAGGAAAAACAACGTATTGTTGAAGTACTTCTTAGGTTCGAGGATCAAAATCGTACAAAACGAATCCAAATAAGAAGAATGTATGTCTATTTTTACTTCGGTTACAAAAGAGGATATAGGTTGATCTTAGCGGAAGGAAGCAAAATAATTTGAAGGAATTTGTGTGTGTTGAATGGTGTGTAGAGGTTAAGAATAACAGAGCTTGTGAGAATGATTTTCTAATAGTTCTATGTTCTGTGTTTGAAATGGGCTAAGCAGCCTATTTATAGTAATTGGGATCACACACTTTCCTTGTAAAGTAGTGGAGGTAGTGGGGAGATAGATATAGAAGTTGTGGAAGAAACCGTCCACTTTGTCTTTGGAAGTTTCTAGAAACTTCTAAATCATTACTCTATCATGTCTTCAACCGCTTCAACCGTTACCAATTACTTTGTAACTTTCTTGTCATGGGGTTTTGCTACGCCCATGTTGTTGTAACCACCAGACCAAAATCCCATGTTTAATCCCCCCATGTAATATGATTTGGTATCTCATAGGAGTTCATGGCTTCAGATCCATGAGTCTTGTTTGTAAAATATTGCTGCTAGTATATTTTATGCAATTTATCGTGACAATAACTTAGTTAATGGTGCTAGCGAGGAAGAATGGTGCTGGCATGAGCGATAGGGAGTGATGCGGAAGCAGTAGTACTGAGGCTAGCGTTGTGGCTAACACTAGTGCTAGCATTGCTACGCTGTTGCACTGCCTCTGGCGTTCCAACTAGCGCCTCTGGTAGCACTCCTGCGTGACTTTGTTGGCTTCTAGTGTGGCTTTCTTGACTTTGCTGACTTAGTCGTCTTATTAGTTTGACGTGTTCGTGCTAGAAACATGTCTAGGGCTTACTAATGCCTGTACTGATTGATGTCAGGTCTAATGCCTATGTGCCATTGGTATTGACCTTTGCTAGTGTTGTGACCATGACTATGGCCTATTTAGGGTTTCTCAGTTTTGTGAGATTTAGTAGTTAGGATTTATGCTTAACTTTTATGCAGTGCATACAGAACATCTTCAAAAGATTCGTCCACGGAAGTTTGTAACTTGAAATTATGCTTGATGTGACTCAGCAATTTAGATGGCATGCATCTAATTCACGTTTTTATTCGGCTATGGCATTGCCTCTATTCTGAATGTTCACAATTTTGTACAACTAGTATGTTATATTTTATACAAGTAGTTCTCATGGATGCACATGAAATAACGAGGATTTAATTGATTATAGCTCTGAAATTTCTATGGTGCATATATATGCAAAAGAGCTATAGGTCTAATTTAGTAAGGAGCTGAATATCCTTTCTCGATTTTCTTGCAGAATGTAGGATAGAAATAGTATTTATAATTCTGATGTTTGATCAGAAATTTATATTTATTTCATGTTTATGCATCTAGGCGAAATCGATGATAGAGCTTCAGGGATATATTTAACCAGGATCTAAATTTCCCTTCTCAATTTTCTTGCAGAATGCAAAAGCGTTATTACAATTTTTTCCTTTGTCAAAAACCCACCATCAACATTAAGTCCCATGCTTAGCGCGGGAAAGTAATATTTCGTGGTAAGCACTAGGTGGTGGTATCGACATTAGAAGAATTTCAAATAAATATAATTATAAGATCAGGAATGATTACTTATCTTTTCCGCAATCTTACAATAGACTTATTGTATTAACATAGGCTTCTTGGAGAAGAGCTTGTCTCGACAATTCGTGTGGCATTAGTGGTTCCTGGCAGTAACTACATATAGATTCAGGTGGGGCCCGTATAACCATCCATGTGAGTGATTGGGAGTCGCGGTCACAAGCTTGGAATGCTGGGGGGGGCGGGGGCGTGAATAATCCTTGTTCGTGTAAACCACATACCTGGGAGCATATTGGGTTGGCTACCTCCTTTCTCTTGTTAACAACAGTCAGTCTTGGATTCTTGGTCATTAGTCATGCTCAGATCCATTTTCCTCGGGACAAATTTCTGAAAATTCTTCATGATTGAATTTTTTGGGTTTCCCATTTTTGCTTATTTAAACAAGTGGATGACTTTAACCCTTTTTACTTTCATTCTTCTCCAGAGCTTAGAACAGTGTTACTCTGAGTTGATCTTTATACAAAAATATGGAAGAAGTACAAGCATATAGCTACGACTGAGTTGATTGAGAGTTATATCCACATACATGTGACCGTTGTCGCAGGGATCCTCCCGGTTATTTCTAAGATGAATAATGCGCCTCCATATAGTATTACAGACTCGAAGATTCTGGAATGGGATGAGATGCTGACTACTTTTGAGGGCCTTCGTTTCAGTGTAAGTTGGTTACGTCAGTATCTGTAGAATGACAGAGAGGCTCATGCAGCAGCTTTGGCAGAAGGAAAATCCTTGAAGGAAGAACCATCTATGATTGATAAAATGGCTCGAGATCTGCAGACTCATTCAGACAAAAATGATGAGAGATTGGAAATATTCCAACACCGCAGTTATCCTCTGCTTAAAGATCTCTTTTGGAACACAGGATGGATAGTGAAATATTTATGTCGTTTTTTTTTTTTTGTTTTTGTTTTTTTGGTTTTGAATAACTTGAATAAGGAATGTCTACAATGAATGTAGTAGGTTTTGAATTTGAAAGTTCAAATAAATGTTTTTCGAAGTTATATTGAACTTGTGAGGGGAGTGATGAAAGTTTTTTAGGCATATTGTGCCTTGAGCCATTTACCGTTAATGATCGTCCCTATAGCTTCCCTGTTCATATTAACAAGCTTTTAACACCCGCTCGATATGGACTTGGAGATTACATAAGGCCCTTCCCACTTTGGAGTAAATTTTGGAGCTGACATATCTTGTTGAATATGTTTAGATTTTTGAGTACCAGATCACCTACTTGAAATACCTGGGGTTGTGTCGCTTTGTCGTATGCTCTGGAGACCCTTTGTCGATAAGTTTCCGTATATTTTTATGCTTTGGCTTATCTGGATTCGAGTACGTCTAAATCTGTTACTCGAAAGTAAGGTATTTTGGATTCATCCCAATAAACTCCACTTGTTGTTGCAATTCTGGATGATGGAACTTTAATCTCTGCGGGTAGAATTGCATCGGCCCCATATACAAGAGAATATGGTGAAGTCCCTGTAGAAATATGTGGAGAAGTTTTGTATGCCCACAAGGCCATAGGCAACTGTTCGTGCCATGTTCTTGGATGGTCATAAACAATGCGGCTTAGGATTCTGATGAAAGTTTTGTTCGTGCTTTCAGCTTTCCCATTTCCTTGAGGGTAGTATGGCATGGAGAATACCTGCTTGATCCCATAACTTTTGAGCAGTTTTCGCACAGATTTGTTTGCAAATGGAGTACCAATTTCTGTCATAATGTGCTTTGGTATTCCAAATCTACATATAATGTGTTCTTTGATGAAGGCTGTTATAGTTGCTCTGATAGTGCTTCTGATAGGTACGGCTTAGACCCATTTGGTGAAGTACTCCGTGACAGTGAGTATATGTTCATGTTGCTTTGACGGGGCTGGATTGATTTTTCCAATGAGATCCAGTCCCCGGCTATAGAATGGCCAATGGCTGCTTACTGACTGAAGATGAAGGCATGGTGTGTGAATGAGATTGTCGTGGATTTGACATTGGTGATATGTCTGCACAAATGGATTTGCATCATCTTCCATGGTTGGCCAGTAATACTTCTCATGAACTTAGAGAAATAATTTCTCTTGCTCTGGTGCTCCCCTTCGTGCATTTATTTTAAAATAATCTGAATGTCTTTTTCTGCCAGACATTGCAACCAATCTCAACCAAAGCTCTTTCGGTAGAGTATTCCTTCATTAAAGACAAATCTTTTAGCTTTTCGGATCACACATGTTGTTTTCTGCTTTTCCTGATGTAGGATATTGTCTCGAAGGTATTTGATATATGGGTCCCGCCAATCCCCAATATTGTGTGTCGTCGGTACTTCTGATTATTGGGGAGGGATTTGACAATTGGAGCAAGACCCCTGCAATAATCGGTATTGAGCCTCCATGGTGGGCCAGTAGTACCCAAGACGTTGGAGACGTCTATACAGGGTTACGACTAATGTCTGACTACACATCTCGCGGTGTACTTGATTAAGTCTCCCTTGTGCTTCATCATCTCCTAGTCATCTCGGCAGAGATCCATCTGGGTTTCTATGATATAATACTCCATGCAATAAGAAGAATTGCTTTAAATCTATAAGACTGACCTTCTCTTGGTTATGTGAATTGCTGAGCTCTTGGATGATAGGAGTCCTCCAGTCATTGGTTTGTTCTTTATCAGGCTTGTCCATCCATGTTGAAGGAATGGTACGTCTTTTCACAGTAAGCGTTGCCTCCGAATCTTCAAATTGTAGTTTCAAGGCTAGAGTTTCCAGGCAATCGGCATGTCTGTTGTTGGAGCGCCTCGAATGTATGATTGTTTCCTCAGCAAAGTGAATTAAAAGCTTTTGTGTTTCGGCCCTATACGAGGCTAGTGTCACTTCCTTGAGATAATATACACAATTCATTTGGTTTATTAGTAACTTCGAGTCTCCTCTAATTTCGAGGCGTATTGCTCCAGCTTGCTTGGATAGTGATAGTCCCAGCAGGAAAGCTTCATACTCGGCAGAGTTATTGGTGCATTCATAGTCCAACTTGAATGAATATGAGAATACTTCTCCGGTTGGCGAAACTATCACAACGTCGGCTCCTATGGTATTATTGCTTGGTGTAGCGGAGCCGTCAAAGTACAATACTAGGCTTATTCTTCAGTGAGTGAGATGTCCAGGAATTCTCCAGGTACGTCTTCATGAGTTGTAGTATAATTTTCCCCTGGGCCATCAATATTACTCTATTCGCCAGTAAATAATGCCGAAACTTCTGAATGGCATGCACCAAGGATAGGCATGTTATTTCGACCTTGGGATATCTCACTTCTGGCGAAGCCGTCAAAGTACAAGGCTAGCGCTGCGGCTAACACTAGTGCTAGCACTTCTACGCTGTTGCGCTGCCTCTGGTGTTCCCACTAGCGCCTCTGCTAGCACTTCTGCGTGACTTTGTTGGCTTCTAGTGTGGCTTACTTGACTTTGCTGACTTTGTTGTCTTATTAGTTTGACATTTTCGTGCTAGGAGCATGTCTATTGCTTACTAATGCATGTACTGATTGATGTCAGGTCTACTGCCTTTATGCCATTGGTATTGGCCTTTGCTAGTGTTGTGACCATGACTATGGCCTATTTAGGGTTTCTCAGTCTTGTGAGATTTAATTGTGAGGATTTATGCTTAACTTTTATGCAGTGCATACAGAACATCTTCAAGAGATTCAACCGCGGAAGTTGCAACTTGAAATTATGCTTGATGCGACTCTGCAATTTAGATGGTATGCATCTAATTACCGTTTTCATTCAGCTATGGCATTGCCTCTATTCTGAATGTTTACAATTTTGTATAACCAGTATGTTCTGTTTTATACAATTAGTTTGCATGGATGCACAAAAGATAACGAGGATTTAATTGATTATAGCTCTGAAATTTCTATGGTGCATATATATGCAAAAGAGCTACAGGGCTAATTTATCTAGGAGCTGAATATCCTTTCTCGATTTTCTTGCAGAATTTAGAATAGAAGTAGTATTTATAATTCTGATGCTTGGTCAGAAATTTATATTTATTCCATGCTTATGCATCTAGGTGAAAACGATGATAAAGCTTCAGGGATATTTTTAACCAGGAGCTAAATGTCCCTTCTTAATTTTCTTGCAGAAAGCAAAAGCGTTATTACAATTTTTTCCTTTGTCAAAAACCCACCATCAACATTAAGTCCCTTGCTTAGCGCGGGATAGTAATAGTGGTAAGCACTAGATGGTGGTATTGACATTAGAAGAATTTTAAATAAATGTAATTTATAAAACCAGGAATGATTACTTATCTTTTCCGCAATCTTACAATAGACTTGTTATATTAACATAGGCTTGTTGGAGAAGAGCTTGTCTCGATAATTCCTGTGACATTAGTGGTTCCTGGCAGAAGCTACATTTCGCTTCAGATGGGGCCCGTATAACCATCCATGTGAGTGATTGGGAGTCGCGGCCACTAGCTTGGCATGCTGGGGGGGGGGGGGGGCGTGAACAATTTTCTCCTTTGTCAAAAACCCACCATCAATGCTAGTAAAACTTCATGCCCGAAAACCCACCATCAATGCTAGTAAAGCTTCATGCCCGAAACATAGAAATCATCCTTAATCTTATACAAATTAGCTATACATGATAGAGAAGTTCACAGCAAAATAAAAAGAAAACAAACTAACACTCAAACCCAAAATTAAGCCAGGCCCAACTTGTGTAGTCAGTTGTTGGTGCTGAACGATGATGTTATTGCTAGCTTGGGTTTGCTGTGGTGTATGTGTGGTGGAAGATACTGAAAGTGGTGATGGAAGAGGTTTGGAGAGTTGGCTTGTGCGTGTATGGTTTTGGAGAGGTGGAGGCGGAAAACTGGTGTAAAGGGTATATATGGGTTATAGCTTAGGTTATCCTTTTATAGCTTTAATTTTTTGATTCTGATCCTGCAAAGTCGAACTAGATTAGGACCCAACTTTTCCAAACTCGCACAAACACTAAAAGTTCTTTATCCCAGCCGTTCATCCATTTGAAAATTAGCTACACAGCCCGCCTCTCAACTAGTTTCTCGATCAAGAAACCGATTCCCATCTAATTCGAGTTCCTTGTTGTTCTCAAATTCCAAATCCTCCGTGTACAGTCCGTGTTTTGCAAGCTACCACAGACTCGAGCATCCTGCAATCCTCACTGCCATATTTCTCGAACCTGTTCACACTCGAATCCATCAATTCTCTATTCTCTGACTTCTCTTTTCTCTAACTTGAGTCCAACCAAAACTTTTCTCAATCATTCCAGAACCACCACAGGCTCGACTCACTGCCAATATCGATCATCACTTTCGAGAACCACTATCAATCCAAACTCGAATCACATTTACTAATTCTTCTCTCGTGTCCCATCAATGATATTAGCAGCACCATCTCTTTCTCTTCATTCTCAGATTCAAACTCAACTCATCCCTGTATTTTCGATTCAAACTAACCTATATCAGTTCCTTATTCAACTTCTCTTCCATGAAGCCATTAACTGCCATGTTCGAGTTTCACTAGTCAACGACCTCACTACCTCCAATGTCAGTGCCATCTTTGTTTCTCAACAACCTCATAAATTCTCTCGACTCCATCATCCTTCTCTATCTTCACTGCCAATGACTGTCATAAATCTTTACCCTATGATCATTACTCGAGTTAAACCATCACAGTTCGTCACTGGACTCATCATTCACGTCATCTACCACTTCCGCTGACTTACTCGATCGAAGCTGTCCATCATCATAAGCTCGAGCTATATCCAATTCTCAATCAAAGTCTCAACTGACTTTTACCCTAGCTCGAGTTATTCTACCCTGATCCATAATAGACATCTGAGTTTCTTACACTCAGATTACACTTTACTTAAAACTCTGCCAAAGGGTTCAAGCCTACGGTTCATCCACTACACCAAATGGTCAAGGTTCAAAATGTGTATGTTAGCATTCAATGCTGTGTACGTTAGTTCTAGGTGGTTAGTTTTTTCAATGTATAAGAACATGTTATCCCTAACATGTTTTGAGTGAATTCATTTTTTTGTTAAATTGTTGGTGAAATAATTGTTCTTATTCTCGCTGAGAAAAACCCAATACTGATTCTCTGTAACATCATCTTCTTGTTCTTGATTTTCTTGTTTTCATCTTCTATTATGGTATCAGAGCTACTAGGGATTCAATTGTGTGTTTAATATCAGTTAATGATTTGTGAATTCATCCCTGCAATGGAAAATCCCACATCAAGTTCAATACCAAAAATCCCATTAAATCAACTGATGAGTCTCATCACTCTAAAACTCAAAGAAGATAATTTCTTAACATGGAAGAACCTTCTACTTCCATTTATCAGGAAATTCAAGCTCATGCCTTACTTGGATGGAACTTATCAATGTCCAGAAAGGTTCACCAATTCAAGAAACCAGTCAAACAATATAGAAAATCCACTTTACCTTGATTGGATTGATGAAGATTCCACAATAACTATGTGGATCAACAGCACAATCTCAGACTCAGTGATTCCTTACTTTGCTGCAGCATCAACCTCATCTCAACTCTGGAATAATATTGAAGAAAGATATGCAAGATCCTCATCAACATATTCAATTCAACTAAGAACAAAACTATTAGGAACAAAAAAAGGTAATAAGTCTATTTCTACTATGATAGATGAGATAAGATTCTTGTCAGATAGTCTTGCTGCTGCAGGAAAGGTAATATCAGACAAAGAATTAGTAGTAATCACTCTATCTGCTTTGAATCCTGAGTATATACCATTTGCCACATCCATGAGACACAGATATCCTCCTATAACTGCAATTGAATTACATAACAATCTTCTAAGTGAAGAGATTATCATCAAACAAATAAATGATGAACTTCTGAACCATACTTCAAATCAAGTTTTCCAAGCAAATTTTAACTCAACAAAATCTCAATTCAGAGAAGGAAATTCAAGATTTAGACCTTCCTCACATCTTACAACAGGGGTTCTTTCAATACCTATAACAGTCAATTTAGACCAATTTACAACAATGGAAACAGGAACAGGTTTAATACTTCAGGAAGAGGTTATAGTCAAAAACAATTTAACAGATATGCTGTAATCTGTCAAATTTGCAACAAGTCTGGACGCAGTGCTTTAGAGTGTCACAACAGACTCAATCCCTCTTATACAAATGTTCAAAATCAAGATACAAGATCAGCAATGCTAGCATCAACAGATGTAACAAATGATAATCCATGGTTTATGGATAGTGGTGCAACAACACACATCAATCTGACAAGTCTCAATTGAAAAATTCAGCTCCATATCAAGGTTCAGATAAAATACAAGTAACAAATAGAACAGGTATGTACATTACTCACTCAGGCTCTTGTGTTAAAACTACACCAACACATTTCTTCAATTTAAGCAATATTCTTCTAGTACCTCAGGCAACACAAAACTTATTTTCAGTTCATCAGTTTACAACAGAGAATAACTGCTCAATAACCTTTACTTCCAATGGATTTTATGTCAAGGATCTTGTATCTGGGAGAACACTCTTGCAAGGACCACATAGCAATGGCTTATATCCAATTCACTTCCTACACCAGTCACCAAATAAAGCTTTCACAGCAGCAGCTTCAAGCATATCATCTACAATTTGGCACAGTAGATTAGCACATACATCTTTCAAAAATATGCAATGTATTTCTAGAATTCTTGAATTACCTACAGTTGTTAGTAACCAAATAAACTGTGAAGCTTGTGCTCTAGGAAGATCTCACAAGCTATCTTTCACTGTGTCAGATAGTTTTAGTACAGAACCCCTAGAGCTCCTTCATAATTGATCTGGGTCCCAGTCCTGTAAAATCTTGGGAAGGTTACAAATATTTGCAATAATTAAGGATGATTTCACAAAATACTGTTGGTTATTTCCATTATATGACAAATCTGAATTCAAGGCAATATTCTTTAATTTTAGAATGTTCATTGAAAAACAACAACAACATTGTATCAAAACAATAAGAACAGATGGTGGAGGTGAATTTATTCACAATCATTTTATCACTTATCTTGCACACAATGGCATCAGACATGAGATGACATGTCCACATACACCAGAACAAAATGGAGATGCTGAGTCAAAACACAGACACATTGTAGATGTTGGCAGAACTCTACTCATTCAATCTGGCTTAAGTGCAACATTCTGGGTTGGAGCCTTTGCAACAACTAACTACACCATCAACAGATTGCCAACAAAAGCCTTAAACTCAAAGACACCTTATGAAGCATTACACAAAAAGCTACCAGACTATCACTATCTCAGAAGTTTTGGATCTCTATGCTATCCTTGGTTAAGACCTTATGCAACCAATAAGCTAGAACCAAGAAGTACTGCTTGTGTCTTTGTAGGGTACAACTCCTTTCAAAAAGGTTACAAATGTCTAGACACAAAGAATGGCAGAATCTTTGTTTCAAGACATGTGCAGTTCAAGGAAAATATTTTTCCACTCAAGAATGGTGATAACTCAAGCTACATCAACTCAGTTTTACCAATAATGCCAGCTTCAGAAAATTCACCTGACAGCATCAGTCCCTCTACACAAACTCAAGAAATGTGCACATTATCACCTACAACAACCAACTCATCAGGTATGCCCTATACTTATTCTCATTCAAGTACACAAAACAAAACTAAGTCAGGAACTGAACCACAGAATCCAATTTCACCAATAACTCCCAATACACACAACATGAAAACTAGAGCCAAATCTGGCATTCATAAGCCAAAAATATACTCCACCAAATACTCATTTTCAACACTTATCTCCAGTCAAATACCACCCATTACACCAACCTGCTATACACAAGCAAGCAAGTATCCAGAATGGAGACAAGCTCTTGCAGATGAGTACAATGCTCTTCAGTCTGCAAATACATAGACAAAAGTTGCATATCATCCTTTAATGAACTTAGTGGGCTGCAAATGGGTGTTTAGACTCAAATATAATCCTGATGGCACTATATCAAGAAGGCAAGACTAGTTGCAAAGGGCTTTCATCAACATGAAGGCATAGATTATACAGAAATATTCAGTCATGTAGCCAAGTCATGCACAATCAGAATTCTTCTAACTCTTGCAGTTAACGTGGACTGGAACATCACTCAATTGGATGTAAGCAATGCTTTCTTACATGGAGAATTATCAGAGGATATTTACATGACTCAACCACCAGGATTTGTAGATCAAGCCAATCCATATCATGTTTGCAAATTAAACAAATCACTATATGGACTCAAACATGCCCCAAGAGCATGGTATGCCAAGCTAACAAAGGTACTTCTTTCTTTTGGATTTCAATTATCCACTGCTGATAATTCACTCTTCATACAAAAATTGGGATCAACAGTTACTTACATACTAGTATATGTAGATGATATACTCATTACAGGTAGTTCACAGTTGCACTGCAATGAGTTAATTGGTAAGTTACAAAACAATTTTCCAGTGAAAAATATGGGTAACTTACATTATTTCTTAGGACTTGAAGTCAGAAGAAATACTCACTCTTTATGTCTCTCACAAACCAAGTATGCACTAGATATTTTGGAAAAACATAACATGTCTGGAGCCAAACCATGTGCTTCTCCAATTCCACCAAATCAACATGTGCAAAGTGAGAAGGGCAAACTTCTATCTGATCCTACACTCTAGAGGTCTCTGGTTGGTGCACTACAATACTTAACATGGACAAGACTAGAAATTTCTTATGCAGTTAACAAGGTATGCTAGTTCATGCATGCTCCAACTACAGAACATCTGACAGCAGCAAAGAGAATCTTAAGATATGTGAATGGCACAGTTGAGTATGGTTTACATTTCACTAAAGGAAAACACACATTAAAAGGCTACAATGATGCTGATTGGGCAGGAGACCTAGCTACAAGAAGAAGTACTGGTGGTTATGGAGTGTTCTTAGGCAACAACATGGTTTCCTGGTCAAGCAAAAGATAACCAACAGTAGCTAGATCATCCACTGAAGCTGAGTTCAGAAGTCTAGCAAATACTGCAGCAGAGGTAATCTGGGTAAGCAAAATCCTAACTGAAATGCACTTTCCCTTGGAAACGACACCAACATTGTTCTGTGACAATATTAGTGCAATTTCTTACTCTTCTAACCCAGTGTTCCACACAAGAATGAAACACTTATCTGTTGACTACAACTTTGTTAGGGAATTGGTCAGGTCCAATGACTTGAGAATATCATATATCTCCACAGTTGATCAATCAGCAGATATTTTTACTAAAGGATTCAGTGGCCCAAGATTTGCCTATCTAAGAAGCAAACTCTGTGTGCTTCATTCATCCACATCAGAGTTTGAGGGGGGCTAATATACATCTGAGTTTCTTACACTCAGATTACACTTTACTTAAAACTCTGCCAAAGGGTTCAAGCCTACGGTTCAGCCACTACACCAAATGGTCAAGGTTCAAAATGTGTACGTTAGCATTCAATGCTGTGTACGTTAGTTCTAAGTGGTTAGTTTCTTCAATGTATAAGAACATGTTATCCCTAACATGTTTTGAGTGAATTCATTTTTTTGTAAAATTGTTGGTGAAAGAATTGTTCTTATTCTCGCTGAGAAAAACCCAATACTGATTCTCTGTAACATCATCTTCTTGTTCTTGATTTTCTTGTTTTCATCTTCTATTAATCCATCCACTGACAGAAAACAGATCCTTCTTCATATATCGATCACCATTAACAAAAATATCTCGCTGCTTTAACTTAGGGAATGGGAAGAAGATGGTGTGCCCTTAGGGAACTGGCTGGTGTCTTTAATATTTGAAAACTGGCAGCCCTTAGCAGAAGCACTGGTGCATATCTAATTACTTGAATCTCAGATGCCCCTTAACGTATGACGGAGTGCCAATAGTAGTTGAAATTACCATTTTGCCCTTGGTTCTTGTTTTGCTTGTAACTTTCTCATACGAAATCATAATGACTTCATTATTTCGCCGTTGGCTTCGTTTCTTCATTATCTACGAGATGATGACAAGAAATCCTGGATTTGGACAAGTTTTACCGGGTATTTGGCTCTTCTTCACTTGTAGCACTTCGTTTCTTGCATATTTAAGTACTGATTCTCTTATTTTGGATGATTTAACCTAATAAAAGATAAGTAAACAAAAACAAACGTAATATAAAATAATTTACAAGAAACCTAACAAATACTAGCATGAAATCGACACCTTAAATATGTAAAATATTCAGTTATCATCCACTAACGGGTGTGAGTCGGATGGAATCACATGATACAGACAAACCAATTAGGATAATATGTCCATGTGTAAAATTTTAAACCGCTTCGATCATGAAATGGATAAGTTTAAGTACCATTTAAAATCTAAGGGAAAAAACACAAACTACACCAAATGGAATAAGCATGGGGAAGAAGATGAGTCACCAAGAAGGAGGCCTGTAATGGCAACGATGGTCCACATTCTGAAGAAGTTGTTGATTAACCTAACATATGTTGAAGAGACTAGAAAAATGGTTTAAGTTTTAGGAGATCATTTCCTTGAGGAATCTAAGAAGTTGCTAGAGCTACTCGTAGATGCCGAGAAACCCCTCTATGGAGGATGTTCCAAATAAACAAAGATATCTACAATGTGTAAGATGTTCAACTTGGGAGCAAGCACAAGGCATCAGACAAGTTCTTTAATGAACTTCTAGATTTGTTAAAAGATATGCTCTCTTCAGGAAATAAAATGATGAAAAATACATCTGAAGATAAGAAAGTGATCAAAGCATTGGGTTCAGGGTATGAAAGGATACATGTATGCATCAATGATTGCATTCTCTAAAGGAAACAATACAAGGATCATAAAAAGTGTCCCACCTATGGGGAATCAAGATGGAAAGTTGACAGATACACACAATAGGTTTACGAGAAAAACTTATTTCAATAAAAAAAGTTGAATGTTTATAATGGCATTACACTTCTAGAAATAAAGACAAGGGTGTTTTACGGCATCCGACAGAGTTACAGACATGGAAAGCAATGGATGAAAGATACCAAGAAATCCTTGATTATCCTAGAAATATGTGGCTAGGCATTTTGGTTGATGGAGTTGACATCGCAGTGTATGGTCAATTATGGTCGTGATTTACAACCTTCCGTCGTGGTTGTGTATGAAAAGAAAATTCACCCTGCTGTCAAAACTGATAGATGGCGGGCCTTGTAACAACATCGATGATATGTTGGAAACTTAAGCTCTTATTAAAGGACGGAGTCGAATGTTTTGATGCGTATGCAAAAGAGAAGTTTACTTCATGCGCAGTTATTTTATGGACAATAAATGATTACCCTGCTTTCGGTACACTGTGTGATTGCAAATACTCGGGAAAAATTCCCGTATGGTGTGCAGGAAAAACACTAACTATGCAGACTTAAAAATCATGGTCAAGAGTATTATACCGGTCACAGAAGATACTCATCATATAGTCGTCGATTCAGAAGACATAAGGGGTTTAATGGACAAGAAGAACACGACGTAGCTCCAGAACCTAGGACCGGGGAACAAATATACAAGGAGGTAAGGTCTATAAAGAATTCATGGGGAAAGGGACATAAAGACATTTAAGTGGAATTCGTACAGGTTAAGCCCGAAAGAGGTGGAAGATAAAAATAAAGAGAGTCGAAAGGACAATTGAACCGAAAAGTTCAAATAGGGACGATGATAATTATTGGAAAAAAATCAATATATGGTACCGGCTCTCCCCCTATTGGCGGTATCATCTTATTCGCCATTGTATAGATTTCATGCATGTCAAAAAGAATGTCTGCAATAGTATCATCGGAACATTGCTGAAGATGAAACTTAAGAAGAAAGATGGAAGAAATACTCGAATGGATCTGCAGGATCATAGATTCAAACAAAATTAGAATCCTCAGGCAGATGGAAAATGAGGATTTATATTACCCATCGCATGTTACACATTAACCCTGCTTGAAAAGGACAAGTTATGTGAAACATTATTCAATTTAAAGATTCTGCAGGGTATTTTTCAACCTTTTCAACCCTGGTGAGTCGAAAAGATCGAAATCTTACCGAACTAAAATCACATGACTAGCATTTGCTAATGCAGCAGTGATAAATGCATAATTTATATATTTTGAATATCATTTTCTTACACTTATTTTATATATGTTATGTGAATTACTTTGTATTATTATTATTTTTGTATTTTATGTCTTTTATTAGGTTACATCTCTAAAAGAAGTGGAAATGGAGTGCTACAAAGAGAGCAATACCAAAGACCAAGTGGAACTCTTTCAAATACAAGATTTCTTTTATTAGGTTACATCATGTAGATAATAAAGAAACGAAGCCAACGACGAAAGAATAAGGTCATTCAGACATCATATGGACAAGTGATGAGAATAACAAGTCCATAATTTTCTCGGAGGGTCAAGCCATTGAGAAAGACAATTTTCTCGGAGGGTCAAGCCATCGAGAAAATCTGAAATCTCGAAGGGTCAGGTGGCCGAGGAAGATACATGAGCTAGGTATTTTGACATGTTTTTATGCTATTTTTGAGTTTTCAGGACCTAGTATGACCGGGATTTGAGCACGGGAACTCCTATGCTTGGTTTCTATATAAGAAGACTTCCTAGATCATATCTTTTGAGCATCATATATCTTCTACAACACAAGAATCAAAGGAGTTTTGGAGCAAATTAGTGTTTTCCCCTTTTGGGGAAGAACCGTGACATTTTCTTATTCTTCTCCCTCTTCTCTTGTATATTTTACATGGGTTTTGAGAAATCCATAAGTAGGTAATTTTCTTTTATTGGTTGGGGATGTAGTTTGAAGTTATGGCATGTAAATTAATCTGGCTAGTTAGTGTTAATGTTAATGATATCTTTTATCGATTATGTTCTACTATTTATATCGTCATGTATGATTGAAGACTTGCCCGTGTAAGTTTATATTGAATGGTCATATGTTCACATCTAAAGCTAAACTAGGGTTTGGAGATATAGAATAGTCGATAGACCCGGTTACAAGTAGCATGGTGTTATTACTGATTGTATTCAAAACCTTCATGTAATTGCATGTAGAAGCTTAACCTAGGTTAAATCCGTCTGGCTCTTGCGCCGGATTGCTTAGAATAACCTCAACTAACGAAGACCATTGTTTCATTGGGTTAAACTTGAGTGGCTCTTGCGCCAAGTTACTCATTGGGAAGGATTCAAAAGGTTTCTCTTGCTCCTTTGATGATACAATGAGTTTTGTCGGAGTAGACCTACGATAGAATGCTCTAGGGCTATTGATATGAGAAGGATTGAACGTTAACTTGAATCAATTGACGAGCAGGTTTGGTAATGGAAGATGAAACCTCTAACCAATATTTTATCTCCTCTTATAATCTTTGTTAACTTTGTTTTTATTTTCATTAGTTTACTTCAGCTTAATTCATTATAATTCCCCCTTGGTTACATAAGAAGTTGAAAACAAATAAAAATTCACAGCTCCTCATGGGAACGATCCTTACTACCACTATATTACTAATTAATATTAGTGGGAAACATCTGAAGTAATTTTTTATATGTATGACAGGCATCAAGCAGTTTTTTCCCATTGCGAATAAATCAACTATGTCGCAATCAATAAGATACGTTATTATCAAGTGTTGTTTCTTTTTCAGAACAATATCAAGAAAATAAATCAAGGTGGCAGAGCTAGATAAATTGGAGGTTGATCTCTGTGAGACATTGTGCTTAGTAGAGAAATACTTTCCTCCATCTTATTTCTATATCATGGTTCATTTAACTGTGCACCTTAGTAGGGAAGAGTATACGTAGTCTTGTATGCTTTCTATGGAAGTATCCCTTTGAAAGGTGCATGAAGGTTATTAAAGGGAATATGCGAAAAAAAACAGACCTGAAGGAGGCATTGCTAAATGGAATATTGCAGAAGAGACAATTGAGATGTTCAATGAGTACCAAAGAAACATGAAGATAATTGGAATTCCACCTGACAAGCATAACACATCTAACACTAGTGAAGATTCAAATTATTTCGAGGGAAAAGGAATATTAGATGGTAAATTGGCGGTTGTCAATAATGAATTGTGTACGAAAGTGCATTTCTATGTATTGCAGAATTTGCTTGAAGTTGTTCTTTACATTAAATTAGAATTATTTTTAAAATTTTTTGTTTTGTTTTGTTTTGTTTTTCTTTTCTTTTTCGCATGTTCAAATTTTTTAAAAAATAATTGTACTTCTTAGCCGACATATGGAACTTTTGCAGGAAAAAAATCCAAATGAACAGGATACACGGCTGCAGAAATGGTATAGTGAAACGTTCAAAAGATGGTTAAAGAAGAGGTAAGAGTTTGCAGAAAATATTAATTTTGCTATGTAATTTTTCCTTCAAGTTGAAGACTAATCCGTATAATGTATTTCAGGTAGAGATAGAGCAGGAAATCTCTAAGGAAAGTATCAGTGAGACATTAAGGTGGCTATCAGGTTACCCAGATTCCGATGTAATTGATAAGTGCCTAATTTACATGTTTATAGTATCAAATCCAATCTTGTTTTAGCAATAATTCTTGCAAATTACTTTGTATTACTCTTTTTTTCTATTATATTTTTTTTTAGGTGAATCATCCAAAATCAATGGAAACGGTGTTGAAAAGAGCTAATAAGAGAAAGATAGGACGTTGAAGTGTTGAAACAAGGATTCTAGAGTAATTTACAGTTGGGTCTAGGCTATCAAACCTAACCGTAAATTTTGTTGAAGATATATGAATATTTTTTCATTACCATCTTGTGGAGGACAAAGAAACGAAGCCAACCCAAAAACAATGAGGTCAATCGGACATCGTATGAGGGAGTTATGATCAAAATGGTGAAATACAAAAGCGTGTCTAGGAATAATTACGGTTGGGTTCATTAGACTCGAACCCATCCGTAAATCTGGTGATTTTGACAAGATTTTCTTTTCATAATTTCGGTTGGGTTGGACCCAACCATAACTGAGGTAGTTTAGCATGTGTTTAGGCTTCTGAAACACGAAAAACACGATCCCAGAAGGGTTCTAAACCCTAGAAAGAGAGGATACTTGAGGGCCAAGCATTGAAGACTATAAAAAAATACATCTAAGGCTCAAACATCATATATCCTACCTCTCATATCACAACTTCTACATTAAAAACCGAGGGTTTACCCCTTTTGGGGGAAACCACCATTCTTCTTCATCTTCTTCTTACTTATAATATGAGTTAGTAATTCTTTTGTTGATTAAGGATGAATTCAATATTCTAGACACGAAGCTTTATTAGTTATAGAAGTTATTTGGAGTTTTAATCATCTTATCATTTGTTTTTATTATATCTAAAATTTATGATTGATTTCTAGATTGTTCAAGTGTACAATTGGATTAATATATTGATCATTCTACTGCTAGTAGAGAGTTGAGCGATCCGTAATTGTCGAACATCTCCTACATAAGTAGAAAACGTGAGACCTTGCAGAGGGATTCTGTAGAGCAATCGCGTGTGAAGACAACACTAGTAATAAGATCCTTGTGCTAAGAGTTTTTATGCTAGGACCAACCTAAATTCACAAATCCTAAAGCTTTTGATTGTGTTACACCTTGAGTGCGCTACTTCTCGGTGGTTTGGTTGGATAGAATCTGATATTCGAGCGCTTCGGTATCCGATTACACAAGGAACTTTGGGGATAGCACTGCGCTAGCTGCTATTCACGGTTGGTGATAATTGATTCTAACGAAAGATAGATAAGTATGCTAACGTTTGGTAACGGTGAATGACTCCCTAATTATACTTTTCTTATTGTCTTTTTATTGTTATTTTTAGTTAGTTAAACCAATCCCCCCTTAGTATTTATTTTTATTACAGTTTTGCTAATCCAAATAACATCTCAATTACACAACTTTCTGTGGGAACGATCCTTACGACCGCTATAAAACTAGTTAATTAGTAGGAAATATATTGATTAATTTGTTGCGCTTATGACACGCATCATTAATGAAATACGAAGCATATCATATTAGTGGAATCTCATAAAGGTTCAGTGAACCAGAATATTGGGGTTTATGTACAGGTACTGACACGAACATTAGAAAAGATGGAGTAACCCTTGATCATAAGGATTATTTTGGTGTTTTACAAGAGATATGGTGCTGACTTATCATTCAATGAAAATTTCTTTTTTCAAGTGTCATTGGGCTGACAATAAAAATGGGTCTGAAAAGAAAGACTTGACTACATTTTAGTTAAGCTTGATATGTTAGAACACAAAAGGAGGATCAAATTATTATAGCCTCATAAGATAAGCAGGTATTTTATGTGAGAAACCAGAAAAATAAGAAAAAGTCTATTATGTTAGTAACACCTCCCAAAAGCTACATAGATGTTTATGATGATGTTGAGGAATTCAGTACGACAATTCTTTGTCGGGATGATTTTAACTTGCTGCCTGTAGATTCACTTGACCTGCGGAAGGAATCCAGAGATGATTACTTATGTCCAACTGTAAGGGTAACTTTGTATGGACATCCAAAGCATAACACACTCCAGCTCTCCCAATTTACTATTGATGTTGCTAATGTGGAAGATACGAGTTTGTAGATAAGTGTCCATAAGAATTTGTAAATCATTATGAGAATTCTAGGTATCCTAGAGATGATATCAAATACACACAAAATGATATATGTTAATTTACAGTTATTTAACATTAATAAAAGATGAAACACTTTGTTATTTCAATTATATTTTGGTTGGGTTTGAATGGTTCCATTTTAGAAATATTTTTTTCCTTATTTATAATTTACAGTTTTAACCAATTTGACCAGTATTACTCAACAGAAATAACATCCTAACAAGTATAAAAAAACTAGAAAGAAAGGGAGCTTGAAAAGCTTGGTTGGAAGAATAAAATTAGCAAAGACAAACTAGGCAGGGGGCATAGGAACTCAGCCAAAATAAATAGTATGGAATGCCTCTTTTTGTTTGTAAACTTGGATCTGTTTGGTGTTTTTTTTTGTTTTTCTTTGTTGTTGGTCCTTTATGAGTATTTATCTAGGTTTTTTTCTTGGGTCGAGTTTGTTGTGTTATGAGATTTATATTGTATGTTTTTTTCTTATTTTTCTTTCATTAATGGATTAATCTTTCTCTTAAAAAAATAGCCTACATGACATATGTGCACAACATAGACATTACACACATATGAAGCTGACAAAACATAAAAAAATAAGGTTTTTTATTATTATTATTATTAAGAAAGAAATAAGGTAAGGTGTGTTAAAAAATACCTTGCGGACACTAGTGTTTATAAACTCTTTGTCGGGCATAAATTCTTAAATCTTAAATCGAGTCAATAGTTAACCAATAAGCCATACCATGGGCTTCATCCTGGTTTGGATTCCTCAAATTATAACAAGTCCATCAATAATCCTGGCCTGAGTGGTAAAATTAGCCTTTGGACTAGCCTAACATTAATATGTAAGTTATAAAATTAGTTTGTGGACTTGAAGGCTTGATCTCCATTTACTGCCCATTTCATGTACCATGTAAATTGAACTGGCTTGTCTAAATGGTGCCTTTTGAACAAGCAGAGAGTCTCCGAACTGAGTGTCTAAATGGTACCTTTTGAACACGCAGAATAATTCACGAACCGGCGTGTCCTATAAAATTTACTATTTATACACGCAAAGAAATCTCCAAAGTGGCATGTCTAATGAACTCACATTTTAGCCATGCATAGAAATTTCTAAACTAGTATATCTAATAAAACTTACCTTTTAGACATGCAGGGAAATCTCCAAAGTGGCGTGTCTAATAAAACTTACCTTTCAGACACTGAGAGAAATCTGCGAAGTGACGTGGCTAATATATGGACATGCCACAATTGCTTCACGCGTCCATAGATTGTCTATGGACACGTTCAATGACAAACATAAAATGGGCGTGGCTAAATGGTTCCTTTTGGACACGTCCTGGGGAACGTGATTTTCAATGGACTCAATGGACATGTGATGTAATTTTTAAATAGTGGTAAAAGGTTCGATACTCAGACTTGTAAATTCGATTTATAAACCTAATTTTTAATAACTAAAAATAAAACAGATTGAAGTAAAATTGATTTCAAATTACGGGAAAAACTGAGACTAAGGATTCCGCCATTAGCCAATTTTTCAAGTGATAAAAATCTTGCAACTCGTATATTCAGTTTATCTAAAATATTGCAAAAGTTAGGTTTTCAAAATAATAGTTGTAAATCGAAAGCATGATACATCAAAAGCTCTAAGTCTAGCATGACCCATCAAAAGAAAACACAACTAATTGATAAAGAACTTTTTTCTCAAATTTAATTCAAAACAAATAATAGTAAAAGAATTGCAAATAATAAATAAAATAAGAATTACCACTTTATTATTGGAAAAATAGCTTCCTGCGCCGCCTCAGTGATGGTGTTTAGCTCATCATGTTGGAAACACTCTCAAAATAGTTGTTCATAGCTCAAAAAGTGTTTACAATGAAGAGATTAAAGTAACACAGACGATTTGATACGCTTATAAGCGTTACAGAAGATGTTCTCTGTGTGGCCGAAGAAAGAAAATAAAAGAGAAAGAAAAGAACGGACTCTGGCAGCTTCAGAACTTTAAAAGAATAAGCAACGGGTATTACGACGGTTCTCTAGAGCCTTATGTTCTTCGTATTCTCTTCACCAGCATATTTTTTCTGTTTTCTCTGAAATTTTTCGCACATCTCTGGCTTGCTTTTTCTTCGATCTTTTTGATATTTATAGGCTTGGGGAACCCTTATACACTATCCTTAATCGATAAGGATGCAAATATTCATCCCAAACAACCTCAAATTCTTTGTTAATCCAATTCAGGGAAGGACTCCCTTTCCGGTTCAAACACGATTTTTCCAACCATTTTTTCCGGTTAAAACTCTTGTTCTGACGTGTGTTGATTCTGTGTTGATCTCTTCTTTACTTTGGTAACTCAGAATTACCTCCAAACTCGTTTAAAACTCGTTCTACACCATTTCAGAAAAGTTCTCTCACGTAAATAAGTTTCCACCATTTTCTGTTTTTGGACTTAAAGAAGGGGGTGCCCCCAATCCAACTGGTGGGTGACGTTAACAATTTTCCTGGGTTCCTTTATCATTTTTTGAGCCGATCTTTCCATAAATATTTATTTCTCAAAAATACCTACAAAGACATAAAACTCGTAAATAGTATAAAATCAAGCATTAACAAAATAGAGAATTGAGCACAATTTAGACACAATTGACGTGGCTAATATATTGGACACGCCACAATTGCTTCACGCATCCATAGATTGTCTTTGGACACGTTCAATGACAAACATAAAATGGGCGTGGCTAAATGGTTCCTTTTGGACACGTCCTGGGGAACATGGTTTTCAATGGACTCAATGGACATGCTAATAACCCAGAACGTGGATGAATTCACCAGCAATGGACACGCTAATAACCCAGAACGTGATTATATGATTAATTGATGACCTATATCCACACCAACAATACATAACGTGGCAACATATAATATAAGTGGCGTGGAAAAATATCAATTTTGTACTAGTGCATGTTTTTTCTATCACAACGATATCAAAGCACTACCATGCTCGAAGATGGTTATTCAACTAATCATTACGCTACAGTCCCTTATTTTTCCACTTCTAATGATATGGTGGTTATCAGGTTTCTAAACCTGAAAACACATTGTGGTTCCCATATTTAAACATGCTTACCACATTATGCATCTTCCACGTTTATCGTATCTATTAATTTGACCAAAAATAGACTTATTTGCATAAGTATAAATACAAATTTAATTCGCTAAAATTCGTGATTTTCGGTAATAGATAAGCGGCGAGAATATTTGATATCTAATCTAAATATCATTTAAAAATATGTAACACTCATTATCAATTAACGTAGTATATACCAACTTACCTAGCGGAAGAAAAGGGCAAGGAAATATGAGGCGCAATTTAAATACGCATCTCCCGTTGTTGCCTTCACAACATATAAAAAATACATATTAGGCACTAGTTTCTTAAAGATCGTCAATATATATAAGAGGAGAATATATTATGCATGCAGTAAAGCTCTTAGAAGCATGTAAAGATGCAAAATCTTGCAGTTTTCCTTATTTCACGTCATAATATTTTATACCATTCATGTATTTTCTATAAATTCATGCCAAAATACATACCAAAAATCCATGGAGAAACAGCAAAGGAAATTATTTTCTACGTTATCCTAAAGAATACTAAAAACCTTCAATTGTTCGGTTTAACGAGGAAAATAATAAACGCTGTAAAACTCAAATATTTGACTAAATTTGGAAATCGAATAATATAAAAAATATGAGTTATTTTAAATATGTACATCGATAATGCAAGAGGACCAAATATTAATATCCAAGACCACAAATTCACGTTCCTTAAACAAAACTAATTGCATAATTTAAAAGCGACTGTATATATTGTTGTATGATGCAATTTGAATATGATAATTTGGAGTGGGCAACTTACGAACATATTTGATTCAACTCTCTTGCTCTATCAAGAAAAACAAAAAATAAAGTAAGATATATAATATTACAAGGACATATACAAATATTACTACTATTGATTAGAACAAATAAAATGGGTAGAGAAAAGGAAATGTTATTCTTTTCTTTTCTGCCCCAGCTTCACATATTCATGAAGTTAATATTGTGTTATTGCTATAGCTGTTATCTGCAGTTCCTAACAGATAATATTTGTAGAAAACATTCAACCAAATCGATAACTAGCGTGGAGCATCTCGTGCTGATAACGTGTTAAACTATTACCAACTTGTCGTATGAATGTAATGTACAATAGATGTACAATAAATCAAAGGATAATGTAAGGAAGAGAACTATGAATTATTATTCCTCATTTTAGTGTGTACATAGTCATCTTCTGTAACTCCCATAAAAGGGTATATATAGATTCATTTGCATGGAAGCAATCACTAATAGCTTACCATATTAGCCACCACATGTTACTTACAAAACTTACAAGGTAAGATAAATCTCTATCTCTTACTTCATATTTAGGACAGTTAGTTGGATGGTGGGCCGATCACATATCTAGAAGCCGACTATCATCACACATTTAATTTTTTAGGACAAATGAAATACAACGAATAAAATAGTTATTTGATTCATTCAAGAAAGCAAGAACCAATTCAGTAAATAGAATGAAAAAAAAGAAGTAGTTAAAGGTCGAAATTTGAAATTTAATAAACCCAAACAAAATTCAATGGAAGTGCCTGATTTGAAGTTGGGACGCGAGAGAAGAAAAAAAAAGGAAGGAAAAAAATAGTTGTTTCTTATGGGGAAGAAGAAGGAGGAGGAGGAAAAGCAGTTGGTGGTGGACTGGTGGTAAAGGCTCGTGAGGAAGGAAGGGGATAATTTTTGGTAGCTAGTTCTAACAAAAGAGATTCAAGAGAATGATTAGATAGATTGTGGATAAAACTTAAGGACCTAAGGCTATTATTAACTAAATATACGACCATTATCAATTGGTTTAAATCGGTGGTTTTCGGTTCGGTTTTATAGATCACCGGAATCAAATCAAGATATAACGGTTACATAATTTAAAACTATTATGAGCCGTTAGATTAATGGTCCAGTTCAATTTTTTGGCTGAATGGTTTGCGGTTCAGTATGGTTTTTTTGTACAGCCCTTCTGAATTATTCCTATAAGAGCATCCACAAGGGGCGAACTGTAAAAGTCATATATGGTATATATAGCATTTGAAAATAACAATTTTGTGTTTTTGCACAATGGGGAATTGATACTACATTCTAGCGGAGTTTAAAACACTACCAGTGTTGTACAATATGGTCTGAACCTAAGGAACAAATCTAGTCACGGTCTTTCAAATTGAGCTAAAATATTTGAGCATATTTTAAAACTAATAATCAGGAACTTTGCAAGTAATCACCATGGAGTTAGATGCCAACCATCCAAAGCACTAAATGCATAGCATCCAGAAGCACTTGCAACATATGAAGGAATTATATGGGTAAAAGAATGTGGAGTCAGAGAGCTACATATCGAGGGAGATTCTCTGAATGTTATTGCGGCACAATGGAAAAAGATCAGCAGTTAAATGGACTACAAATAGCCTTATATCTGATATCATAGACTTTTTTTAGAGAGTAGTGTTAATAAATGGGTATGTTCTTATGAGCCCATAAATGCTAATGATGTAGCTCATTCATTAGCTAAGTACTCTATTAATCCTAGTTGTTCTGAAGAGTGGCTCAACTCAACTCAAGTACCAGATTGGGCTGAAAATAAAATCCAATCTGATATTAACATTGTTGCTTGATTCAAATCCTAAATAAATTTAATCTTTCTTGTTAAAAAAAATTATAATATTTGAACGCGGTTTAAAATTGAGTCTGCATGTTAGGTGGAATTTAAAACTGAGTCTACATGTTTTAAAACTGAGTCTAATGTAATTTAAGCGTTATTTTATGTTGCGCCTAATTTTGATAAGAGTTTCAAACATCGCTCGGTATTTAAAACAACGTCATACACTTAGGTGCATATTGAAACATCGTGCCATGTTTAATACCCTGCTAAATTTTAAAAATAGTAAACTAGAATGATATATATACCAATCGAGTTTACCATATATGGGTATATATAGCTTTATACCATTTCCACTATCAGTGGAACCCCCTGTAAGATCTGTTGATCTATAAGTTGCAAATAAAAAGAAAATTAATTTTTTGAAATGAGTTATTTGATCTGTATAAGTTGTATTCAATCAGGTGAAGATTACAAAGCTACGGGACTACTATATATAGTTATAGGACAAATGAGACTCAGTCCTACTAACTGTAACGGTAAAACAAGAAAATAAAACTAAAACAGAAAAGCAGTTTCTGTTAATAACACCGTTACCTAATATTGGCAGTGTAGCCAAGGTGTAACATAAAGTATGTGCTAGCACTTCCCCTCAAACTGAGCACTGCAATAGTGCATCAGTTTGCTCTGCAACCTGAAAAATATTGTCTTTGAGAGACCTTTAGTGAATAAATCTGCAATCTGATTAAGTGTTGGAAAAAACTCCACCTTTAATAACTTAATTGAAACCAAACCTCTGATAGTGTGGTAGTCAACCTCCACATGTTTGGTCCTAGCATGGTAAATAGGATTAGAATCTAGACCCTTTGCACCCAGATTGTCACAAAAAACAGTGCATATAGTAACTAAAGGCACCTTCATCTCCTCCGAGAGATAGGAAACCCATAGAATTTCTATAAAAGCTACAACTAATGCTTTATACTCAACTTCAATAGAGGAACGTGAAATTGTAGGATGCTTCTTGGAAGACCAGGAAACAAGATTATCTCCCAAAAATACACAATACCCTGTTGTTGACTTGCGTGAGTCTGGACATCCAGCCTAATCACTATCAGAAAATTCCTTGATAGTATTTACAGGACCATGCTTGATCATAATACAAAACCTTAGTGAACCTTTGATATACCTTAGAATTCTCTTTGCCAATTGTAAATGAACATCAGTGGGTGAGTGCATAAACTGTGAGACATAGTTTACAACAAAACTAATGTCAAGTCTAGTTAAAGTAAGATATTGCAATCCCCCAACTAGGCTTCTATAGTGTGCAACATCAAGTAAAAGAGAGCCATCTAGAATGGAATACCTTTTTCCTTTTGCCACTGGAGTTTTATAAGGTTTCCAATCAAGCATATCATGTTTCTTGAAGTTCCAGAGAGTATTCATTCTGAGTAAAAAATAGTATGTCAGAAGTAGAGTTGAACAAAACTTTAATGCCAAGAAAAAAAATATGTAATCTGCCCAAATCCTTCATTGCAAATTCTGAACTAAAATCAATGATAATAGATCTAATCAATCTGCCAAAAGATCCCACTAGAAGTATATCATCTACATAAACTAGAAGCACCATATGGTCATTAGAGTCCATGTAGTTGAACATAGAATTGTCAGCTTCTGATTTCTAAAAGCCATAAAAAACAAGAGAGCCATTGAATCTATCAAACCAAACCTTAGGTGCTTGTTTTAAACCATATAATGACTTCTTCAAGTGATACACATGAGAAGGATATTCAGAAGAAACAAAATCAAGTGGCGGCTCCATGTAGACATCCTCACTGAGATGTCCATGTAGAAATGCATTAAAAATATCTAATTGCCTCATTTCCCATTTTTTGCTCATAGTTAGACTCAAGACACATTTGATAGTTGTAGCTTTTACAACTGGACTAAAATTTTCATCATAGTCAATCCCATCAATTTGATGAAACTATTTTGCAACTAGCGTAGCTTTATATCTCTCAACACTTCCATCTGCTTTAAGCTTGGTCTTGTATACCCATTTATAACCCAACACATTCATTTCGAGTACATATGGAATATGCTCCCAAGTGTTGTTTTCATACAAGGCATTATATTCATTTTTCATAGATTGAACCCACTTAGGAATTTTAGCTGCTTGTTTAAAATTTTTGGGTTCCTCAATAGAGTCAGATACAGCTTTAACATTCCTAGGAATGGGATGTTTTATGTGATTACTAACTCTAGATTTGATATCATCCTTGGGTGTATTCAAACTAATTGAAGCTACATAATCAGAATCTAAGGACTTTTTCTGAACTATCCCAGATTTTGATTTGTATGAACATGAGAAGATGGACTAGTAGAGCTAATAGTAGAGGTAGGTGGAATTTGTGGAATTACCTCCCCTGCAGGTGGCAAGCAGGTAGAATTTGTGAGCAAAAGCTGTGAAGGCAGCAGGCTTAAAGAATCAACAACTAGATGCTTGGCAGATGAAGTAGCATAAGGAAAAGAATATTCACCGAATACCACATGAACAGTTGTGTAAACTCTAGTAGTAGTAGGGTCATAGCATCTGTAGCCTTTGTGATTTGAAGCATAACCACGAAAGATGCATTGCAAAGATTTTGGACTCAGTTTGTCTCTTCTAACATGAGCCGCATTAGGAAAACATAAACACCCAAATGCTTTCAGAAAAGATTAGTCAGGTTGTTTAGAAAAAAGCACTTCATAAGGACATTTCATTTGCAGTAGCTTTGTAGGAAGCCTATTGATTACACATGTTGCTGCAGAGAAAGCATCAAACCAGAATTTCTTAGGCACTGAAGCATTAAAAGCCTTTGTATTACCCACCTCTGTGATTTTTCTTATTATTTTCCTTTCTGCAGCTCCATTTTGTGGGTAAAGATTATGACAAAAATTCTAACTGAAATCAACAAGTATCCAAGTACTTTCTAAATGGACCTTTAACCAACTCATATGCACCATCACACTGAGACTCTTTTATTTTGCAATCTAAAAGATTTTCCGTTGGTTGTTTGAAAATTGTGAAACAAGCAAGACTATCCGATTTCACTTTCAATAGAAAAATCCAACCGAACTTAATGTAGTCATCCACAAAAATAATGAAATACTTGAATCCTAAAGTAGAACTTACAGGACTAGGTCCCTATATATCACAGTGTACTAAAGCTAGTGGTTTACATGACACTGAATTAGAAATGTGAAAATGAGAAAAAATACTTTTTCCTAGTTGACATGAAGCACAAAGTGGATCAAAAGTCTCAGAAGAAAACTTTACTGCTGATGAGGAAGCCAAATGTTGAACAACTTTAGAAGCAGTATGTCTCACTCTTTGGTGCCATAAGGTTGGAGAAGCCAAAATAGAAGCATAAGCAGTTTGAAAAATAATGTTGAGAAGTTGAGATGATTGAATGGAATATAAGTTATGATGCATAAATCCTCTTGCAAGAACTTGATTATTGAGAAGAGACTTTAATTCATAAGCCCATGGATAAAATTCAAATGAACAACAATTGTCATAAGTAAACTTGGCAATGGAGAGTAAATTGTGTTTAATGTGAGGCACAAAAAGAATATCCTTTAAAACAAAAGATGTTGATGAGCTAGGTTCAATTAAGCTATTAGAACCTTAAGAGTAATTGGTAGTAACTTACCATCACCCACCATTACATGTTCCTCTCCATAATATTCTTTAGGTACATTAAGAGTAAAGTGACTAGTGGCACCAGAATCTGGCAACCATACTGGACCAGAAGGGCTATAGATCCATTCACCAGAGGAAGTAGGTATATCACCCTTTCCAGAGTCATCACGTTCAGTAGAAATCCAAGGATTAGGATTCTTTGTAACTTCTAGACCTGCAAAAGCTTTCTCAAATGAAGCTTGCACATTGGTAGCATTAGATGCATATCTAAACTTGCATCTGCTAGCAAAGTGACCAATTTTGTTACAGATATGACAAGGAATAGACTTATAGTCTATTGTAGGTTGCTGCATTTGATTAAAATAACCTTTCTAGAAAGTATGTGGTTGATTTGAAGAATTAGTAGGTTTAGGAGCATAGTTGTGTGAAAAAGAATGAAATAAAGGTTTATTGTAGAAGTTATTTGTCTTTCTCATAAAAAATGCAGAATTTTTTGGATCTGGCATAAGGGAACCAAAATCTTGGTCCTGCTCCTTTAACCATTGTTTATGCTATAACAATATAGATCGTAACTCACAAAAAGCTAGAGGAGTTTCTCTATTTTAAACCGTGATAACAAAAGTAGAATACTATCCACCAAAACCATCAAGAGTGTACATAACTAGATATGAGTCAGGTACTGGTTCCACAATTTCACCTAAAGAAGCAGAAATGAACTTAAGCTGATGAAGAAAATCAAATATTGTGGAATTACCTCTACGAAGTAACTGACTTCGGAGCTGAGATTTTCTAGCAAAAAACTGTTGTGTAAAGATTCGAGAGAGATGATTCCATTTATCTCTAACAGTCGATTTTCCAGGTAACTCGGTAGCTAAGGATGGTAAAATTATAGCGTTTATACATGAACCAAAAAAATGATTCATTGTTCTCCATTCTGCAAACAAAGGATTTAGAACTGGCATATTGTTTACATTAAGAAACTGAGGTTGAGGATCAATCGTTCCATCAACATAACCAACTAAATTTGTGCTAATTAGAATTGATGAAAGTTGATCTTTCCACACAAGAAAGCTTAAAGAATTTAGCTTCACAAAGACAAAATTTGATATGTTCTGAAATGGAAATTGAAATCTAACATTAGGAACTTGTGAATTTGGATTTGGTGTTGGTGGTTGTGGTGGATAATGAGGAACTGATGGTGGTGGTTGTGGTGGATTTGGTCTATTTGGTGAAGGAAGAGGTGAAAACTCTGATGAGTTATATGTGTTGTTGTTGTTTGAAGTGGAAGCCATTGACTTGTTAGTTTTTCTCACCATTAAAAAGAAAAAGTTACAGATATTGAGTTGTTAGATCGAAGAAGAAGGAAATCAATAAATCGCCTATTGGTATTTGATACCATGTAAGATCTGTTGATCTATGGGTTGTAAATGAAAAATAAAATAAGTTGTTGTAATGAATTGTGTGATATATATAAGTTGTATTCAATCAGATAAAGATTACATAGCTACAAGACTATTATATATAGTTACATGACAGATGAGACTCAACCCTATAACTTTAACGGTAAAATAAAAAAATAAAATTAAGACAGAAAAACAGTTATCGTTAATAATACTGTTACTCAATATTGGCAGTGTAGCCAAGGTGTAACATAAAGTATGTGCTAACGCCCCCAATACGGAATATATATAATATTAAGTCACCCGCTGTGAACGCTCTAAGGAGGTAAATTAGCTAAAAGAGAACTAAGAAAACTAGTAATAATACTGCAAAAACTTGAAATTTTATCCCTATTTATAACTGGTTCGAATTAGAACCTGGAATATTTATTCCTAGAGTTATTGACTTGAAAATAATTTGATTTTGTCCGAAACCTCTGTTTATTCTAGCGTATTACAGATAAGCTCCTTCCCTCTCAGAAACACCCGCGCCATCATCATCTCCTTATCCACATCTTCTCACTCTACTCTATTACCTCTCTTCGCCATTTTCTTGCCCTAAGAAACAGATAAAGAAAAAGCTGAGCGCTCAACTCAATGGCGATTTCATTTTCATTTGCAACATCTATAAGGTCGCCCCTTTCAGTTCGAGGTAAATTTTCTCTCAGGTAGGGTTTTTCTTATGGATTTAAAATTGGGGTTTAATTCATTAATATGTTGTATTGCAGATTCTTCTTATAATAGAGCAACTGGAAAATGCATTCCTAGTATTACCGCCAAGGCATCTTCATTGGGTGCATCTTCGAATTATGTAAAATTTCAAGAGGGTTCTATTAAATTTTGTTGCAAAGCTGCTGTTGTCGCCGGAGAATCTGGAAAGAAGAGGCAAGTGTTATAACTTCCTTCTGATTAGTTTTTTGTTCATTTTCTCGTAAGTGGTCAGCGCGGGGAACTGAACGACTGACCTCTCAAGTCTCAAGTATGAGAATCAACCCCTTGGTCAAAAGCATTGTGTTTATCATTTTTCTTCTCTCTTCTAATGCATTCTACATCTAATTGCCTCATGTTCAGAACAGGAGTTTGGAAGTGTGCAATAATTGAAGAAATCGAAGCTGAAAAGTCTGCAATCAAAACAGATGCTGTAGGTCGTGGTTCTTAAGTAATCCCATAGTTTAACAATGAGATGGAATTTTGAGAATTTAGTAGAAATAATAAGTGTCTTGACATTTTTCTTGTGTCAGAAAAACAGGATGGAGAAGACTCTTGAAACAGTTCGAGAAAATTTTAATGGTTTTCGGACAGGAAGAGCGAGTCCAACCATGCTAGATCGGCTTGAGGTATTCGTTTGATCATTCTATATTGTTATCTATTCTTCTATGTTGGTCTCTGGAGTAACTTAAATACATAAATTTTCTAGGTTGAGTATTATGGAAGTCCGGTTAGCTTGAAAAGCATTGCACAAATTACTACTCCGGATGGAAGCTCTCTCCTCATTCAACCATACGACAAATCTAGGTAAGCTTCTGGAAAATCATTTTATGCTACACTAGATGTGTGTTGCTTGCTTAGAAGACGACGAATTTTGTATTCCTCCCTGACTTTCTGTAGTTCATATGAGATAATTTGGGGAACGGGACCTACAATCTGATTGGGTTTTGAAGTTCGGAAGCAAAGAAATCAGGGGAGGATAAACATTTCTAAAGACTCAAATATTTTTGTCTTTCCATAGTTTCAGTTTCAGGACTATACAGATGAGATGCTTGGTGTAACAAACTTGTGTTTTCTTAATTTGTTTATCAGGGCCTCTATATGCGCTGAACATATGGTAAATATAAAGCAGATAGAACATACCGTGTTCTCAAAGATACTTAATCGTTATGTATTTATTGACGTTTGACAATAGATGCATTCACTGCTTTTCAGCTTAAAATTTATTGAGAAGGCAATAGTGAGTTCCAATCTTGATTTAAATCCTAGTAACGATGGTGAGGTGATTAGGCTGACTGTTCCACAATTGACATCTGAGAGAAGGAAGGTATGTTTAACATTTCTTCATTACTATTTTGCTAAATGCTGACCCATTTGTGTCTTTCCTCTCCTAGCCTAAATTCATCTTGAATTTCTGGGGTTAGGCAAACCTATAAGTTATATATGTAAACACTCACACTCCATAAATTTACAGTTCTCTGCAGATGACCAAAAATGTTTTGGAGCATAAATGTTGATTGTAGTATAACTCTACTTGTAAATAGGAAATAGGAGGCACATCCCTTTAAAAGGCTATCTGTAATATTTTTTTTCATGTTTGTGAAGTGTAGGAATTAGCAAAATTGGCAGCTAAACAAGCCGAAGAAGGGAAGGTAAATGATGTGATGTACTATTTTTATGGATTTTTTGAAATAGATCATTGTTATGCTATGATTTCAGTACCTCGGAATCATATTTGTTAATGGTATGCTAGAAGGACAAGAAGAAGATGGTTCCGTTTCGTGTTATACACCAGGAGACCCATTAATTGTATTGAAAACTTTAGTTCACCATTTTGTGGGTTTTTTCTAGCTTTACCTTTACTTAGAACAACATGTAGATCAAAACTAGGTAAGGGACCTTGAATATTGTGCCAGTCATCAGTTATAATATGTTAATATACATAAGTAGGTAGGGTACTTGAGGTGACCATCTAAGTATTTATTGAAGATTACTATTGAACCTGGTGATTGGTATAGAGGAATCTTGTGCTATTTTTTGTCAGACAATGTATTTTTGGAAATTCATGACTGTTTTTTTCCTACTCCATTATTTACCTTTTTAGCCCTTTACTGATGTTCCAACCTTTACAGGTAGCTATAAGAAATATACGAAGGGATGCCATAAAATCCTACGAGAAACTTGAGAAGGTTATATATTTCTATCCAACATATTCCTTTTTGTAATCGATAGCTCTGCTATTAAACTAGTTAGCTCCATGCTGATGCTTTTGCTTCATTTATCTTTGCAGGAGAAAAAGCTTTCTGAGGACATTGTCAAAGACTTGTCAGGTGACTTGCAGGTAAGGAACTGACGGTATTAATTGTAAACCTTTGAAATGTTTCACTTCATTTATGTTTTTAAAATTGAACCAGCCAGAAAATTGCTTTATCTTTTTTGGTTCTGAGTTCCAATCTTCTCTACCATAACCTTTCTCGTCTCCATACAGAAAGTAACAGATGATTATATGAAGAAGATCGAAGCCCTTTTCAAGCTGAAAGAGAAGGTATGCTAGTTCTTCCATAAATTAGAATAGCTAAACTCTGTGAAGGAGAGAATTTCTCAAAGAAATAAAAATAAGGAAAGTGTCACTCCTGTTGTCTCCAATTAAGGTTCTATACTCTTGGACCACTTGCTAGATGTTAAGACCTAATATTTGATGGGTCCACCTCATAAATTCCTTGTCCCAAGAGATACTGCAGCTATTAGTGGGCATCAATTCGAATTCATAACCAAAAAGGAAACATAACTAAAACCTTATCAACCATATTTGGAGTTGGACTATAGTTGGCAAGTTAATGTACTTTTGATGCATTACGTTTACAACGTGGTATTTGGTACATGCGCCTTTTATTGGATAAGATATTCTTAAACATTTACACTTGTATCAGTTTCTAAGCTGGATATCTCCTATTTTTGCATCACATCACTTTGAACATAGCTCCAAGTTTCAAGTTGAATGGCAGAAATAAAAATCCACAACGTCTTGAGTGCTTACGAAGTTTAATTGAAGTCCCTTAACTTTCATCATTTGGGTTTTTAAAGCTGATCTCATTTGTGTTTGGTTTCTCAGGAGATGCTGAAAGTCTAAAAAACTCTTCATTACCAAATGGATATGGGCTGGGTCTACTCTTCAATATGTCTTTCAGATGATCTCTCATTACTGTTAGTTTTCAGGGTACCTTTGCAAGATAAAAAAGATTTGTATGGTAAGTTAAGTCTGTAATTCTGATTGAGCGGAGTGAATGTTGAACATTACATATGAGAATTTAGACTTTGAATGAGAGTACATTGAAACTGTCCTTGATTTGATATAGTTCAATTGTGTGGAATAGTTCAAACTTTTAGCACATGCAGCCATTTGACATCAATATTTTGCTAACAGTTTGTCTGTGAAGTCTTCTATCACAGCAGACCTTTCATGTGTTTTTGTGTAGTGTACGATCTTCTATATTAACATCTCAGGTTCTGAATGGAATAATAACAAATTTTCAGAACTTCATTTAAGTCTGCAAAAGGCTAAAATTTAGAAAAGGGAAAATAAAAATAAAAATGGAAACTCTTTAATTTGATAAATTTAGCGCTAAAGTAATTTTGAAAGACGTGGACTTGAGATAAGAACTGAATTCTCTTTGAAACTTGGTTTTGGTACCAATGCTCTACTAATCATTGTTGCTAAACCTGAGGGTATTCTAGACCGTCAGAGCAAGTCTTAAGGTTCGAAGTTCCATTCCTAATTAGTGCCACAGTGACATAGGACTTCTGAGTAAGTTAGGAAGAGCATTGTCATGGCGAACTCTCCATTTCTCTTCCAATGCGGGAAGTGAGAAGTGACTTCCCACTCTCTGACACGTAGCGGAGAAATTATTACCTACTCATACTGGATGGATCTCTAAGAGCCGTTGGATACGACTACTACAGTAACCAGGCCTGTAGTGTCGATGCAGAAAACAGTCTAGCCCCGAGCTACACATACGTTAGCCGATTCAAAAGCCGACAATTTCTGTCCGCAGTTTAACACGTGAACTCGACAGTAAGAACCTTACACGTGCCGCATAGTCAGCTCAATAAAATTATACTCCCTAAAAAGTTTAACACTATATATATATATTCTTATTAAAACAAAATTTTTTTATAAAAATGAGTATTTTTAAAAGTTTATACTATTAAAAATGAAAATAATTTTTTTATTGGAACAAAAATTTAAAGAGGAAATAACTATTTTACTGAACGGAGGAAGTACTATTGTAACAAGAAAGAAACAATTATAGGTGTAACTGAGTGTAATATTAAATAAAGAAAATGTCGAAATGAAAGCGAAAGGAAACGAAAATTATGAGAAAAGTCAAGTGACAGAGAATCTTACTTGTTATATATAAAGGCTATATAAATTGGACTCAACCGTATCTCTCACTCACACTTCCATTTTTCATCACTGACTACTTCTCTCAGTTCTCGAGAGTAAGTAAGTGTAAGATCAGAAAAAAAGAAAAGAAAAAAAAAACTCGAATATATCCCCAATTTAATTTTTCTCAGCTAAGAAACGTGATCTCTCTTTTCTTTTACTCAGTACTTCACGATCGATCTGTTTATTAATAACAGGTCTTGTTCTTTCCTTATTATTGTGCGCGAGCTTAGCTACTCAGCTGAAGAAATAGTTTGTGATGGATATAAGTAAAATAACATTACATATCTTTACTAAACTAGAACGAAAATGGTTACTATCAAATTGTGAAGATAAGAAAACTAGAATCTTAGGTATTGATGGAGGAGGGACAAAAGGTTTTATTTCTGGATCAAGCTTGATACATCTTGAAGATCAGATCCAAGAAAGAACTGGTGATCCTAATTCACGCATTTCTGATTTCTTCGATATTGTTGCTGGTACTGGCATTGGTGCATTATATGCTGCAATGTTAGTTGCTGATGATGGTGAAGGTCGTCCGTTATTTACAGCTAAATCAGCTGTTAAATTAGTTACTGAAAAACAATCGGAAATGTTTAAAGTCAAGAACGTTGGTGTATTTCGCCGACACCAGAGATTTTCGTGTAAAAACATAGATAAAGTGTTGAGACAAACATTGAGTAATGATGATGGTAAGGTTTTAACACTCAAGGATACGTGTAAACCATTGTTGATTCCATGTTATGATTTGAAAAGTTCAGGTCCTTTTGTTTTCTCAAGAGCTGATGCCATTGAATCTGATAGTTTTGATTTTGAGTTGTGGAAAGTTTGTCGAGCAACATCAGCAACACCAAATATGTTCAAGCCGTATAAGTTAACGTCTGTGGATGAAAAAACTTATTGTTTAGCTATTGATGGTGGATTAGTTATGAATAATCCAACTTCTGCTGCTGTTACTCATGTTTTACATAATAAACGGGATTTCCCATCTGTTAATGGAGTTGAAGACTTGTATGTTTTATCGTTAGGTAATGGTCCGTTAAGTAATCCGTTAAAAGAGAAAGTTCGTAATAACGGAAAATGTTCAGTACCTGCTCTTGTTGATATTGTTCTTGATGGTGTTTCTGAAACTATTGATCAAATGCTTGGTAATGCATTTTGTTGGAATCAATCCGATTACGTCCGTATTCAGGTAAACATTTTCTTAATTTCTTTGTGAATTTTTCCTTTCAGATTAAAATCAGTAATTAGATATTCATTGACTAAAATTGTTTAATTTCACTGATTTGGTTAAGTTACTCTGTATTAATTTTTAATTCAAATCTCAATGTAAAATTAAAAAAAAAAACTCCAAGCTTTCTGCGGTAGCAGTGTCTTGTTTTCAGTAATCACTGAGTTACTAAGGAAGGGCAACTGCAATATACCAAAGAGTAAAGACTAAAAAAATTTGGTCATTTTTCATTTTTTTCCACAATGGTTTCGCGAGTAAATATGATCGCACGTCCAGTGAAAAAAGCGTCTGTTTGAAAACGCTGTTGTAGAAGAACGTTAGTCCATACGGACGTTGCTCTAAAAAGACGTATCTTGTTGGACGCCCCTTCATGGGAGCGTTTCATATGACGCCGCTGTATATGAGCGTTTGCATTTTGTTACGCTCAAGTGGTTGGACGTATGTTTAACGTTATCTGAAACCAGCGTCTGTTAAATAAACGTTGTATTGGGTGAGCGTATACGAGTTGTACGCTCTACTGGGAGGAAGTAAGTCATAAACGCTCACATGGGAAAGCGTTGGAAGCATAGACACTCATGTAGAGAAACGTCTATGCTTAAAGACTAGATGTCTGTACATTATTTTCCATACGCTCACTATACAGATTCACTAAACGCTCAACAATGTTTCACTAAAGAAAGCGTATGTCTGTATGTCTGCACATTATTAAAGACGTATAGTGACGTATAGTGACGTATAGTGACTATGTACATACGCTCACTATACAGATTCTCTTTAAAACATTATTTTCTTTGGACGTCTGTATTATTTTCATGATATGTCACTAAAGAAACATTGCTGCACGTTCACAAGGTAGAACGTTTACTGTACATTCATACACGCCTTCCCAAGTGGACGTTCAAACTCGAACGTCCCACTAAATGGACGTCCTGTGGGACGCTACTTTAGCCGAGCGTTTGGGCATACAGGCGCCCTTTTAGCCGAGCGTACATCAAGCGCTTCTGTGACATAGCGTCTCATTAAACGCTTCTGTAACAAACGTCCGTGTTTCGTAACGCTTTCTTAAGGTAGCGTTTTGGATGAACGTTCTTTCAGTAGAGCGTGCGACTATACTTTTAGTCACGAGAAAATTTAATCTGGAACTGTAGCTATAGTCGCGTGAAAACCAAATATACTCGTCCGTTGGGGATGGATTTGAGCGAGGGAAGAGTAAATTTGATCTTTACTCTTTGGTACCCTCGCCCACTGCAATTGCTCTAAGGCAGTTACTTTTTTACTGTTACACAGGCACACGGTATTATGACCGAGAGTATAGAGACAGTAATGAAGGATTTATTAAGAGAAAGAGGAGCCGAATCATTGCCGTTTGGAGGGAAACGGTTACTGACAGAGACCAACGGGCAAAGAATAGACAAGTTTGTTCAACGGCTTGTTGCATCAGGAAGAACTAGCTTGCCCTCAAGTCCGTGCAAACAAATCTCAGTTAGCCCTCTAGTCAACGGAAGAAATAGTTTACCACCAAGTCCACTCAAGGAACTCGGCGTTAACCCTCTTGTTAACGGCCGTTAAATCGTCTCATCTCTATTTTCAGAGTTAAATAAGTAATAATTAATTAGAAATAATTTCTTTAATTTTTTTTTGAAGCATTAATTAATTTCTGTAATTAACTTTAGATATTTGATTCTGTTTATCTTTAGGTTCTGTCCTAACTTTTAACTTCGGTATCAAAATCAACTTGCCTTGTTGATCTTAGCTTAGCACTAGACTAGTACTAGTGTTGGTGATGTTCTTAGCTAGCTATAGTCTTTAATTAGAGCTTATTAGTCAAATATTTATTTGTAACAATTTTCTAATCGAATGAAGAAAAAAGTTTGTGTTCCCAATTGATGATCATCAATTTTTATGATATGAGATATTTTATATTGTTGAACCACATACTCTTTTTAATCATCAGCCTTAATACAATAAACTAATGGACCACAGTTTCATGGATCAATGCGTAGTTGCGAACTAATGACATCTATTGCGTTTTCCTATTAAGTGCTCATGCTTGTGAATTGTGACGAGGTAGCAACAAGGATTCAATATTAGGTCCGATATGCATGTCAACACTTAAAAGCATGGACAATTAAAGCTATTACGTTAAACGGCGGTAGAATCTTCCTTTTAATTGGTCAAAATGGATTTTTTATGATATGATGATTTTAACAAGGATACTTAGTAAAATTTAATTGGTGTAAATTTTTTGGGTTAAAACAAACTCACTGTTAGATCGGTTATTATGTTTAAAAATATTATATTTTTATACCTCATATTTAATTGTGTTCATGTATAATGGATGGACAACATCTTGAATTAACGATCTATGTTTGATCACCTTTAATAAACGGCTATGGCTAAATTCTATATTTCATACCAGAAAAAAATTTATATTTTATATATTAGATCTAACTACTTTTAATTATTTCTAATAATTACATGCATCATCAGTGGAGTCCCTAAACACGATACATCCAAGAATTTTATTTGTCTCGTGATCTCCACAACTGAAAATATAAGTATGTTAAGAACACATAGTAGTAGGCTATATTAGGTTGACATTGCCTAATGCTCTGTAAATTAAGCTTATGAGAACAAATGTTGATCCCTTATATGAGAAATTTATAAAACTCCCCCTTCTGTTAAAAGTGAAACACAATACTTATTTTTGATCGATAAAGTGAAAAGTAATTGCACTACAAGGAAATCAAGCTCACAAGTCACCACCATTGTCTACTTCTATTAATCAACTGAAGCAAGACCTCTACGTGAAGAAGTGTTTAGTGCATTATAGTAGATGGTTTATTGGTGTGGATTCTATAGACTGTAAAGTTATGTCAGATGTTCTCAATTATATAAATTTATGGATAAATTGCATCACTTATAATCCCTTAATTAACTGATATTTTATAGGATGCATCCACTAATTTGATTATGCATCTACTAAAACGATGTATGTGCCTAAAAATATATCCACTGTCAATATTTTCTAGAAAAACTTAAGTTTGATACCGCTGTTTGTACTCGTTGTATAAATTTCTTTAAAAGCTTCCTAACAAAATAAAATTTGTTAAATTTCGACGTACGGTTTATTAGACATGTTATGTTTTAGTTGTTAGATAATTTTATCCCCGGAGGATAGAGTTATCTCCTTTGATTTAAAAAGGGAGGTTAAACCATTAAAAAAGAAACATAATTTTAAAATGATGGGTCTCTTGATAAAATTTCTATAAAAAAAATGATCTCTCAATAAGTTTTTGAAAAAGTGGATTTTAAAATGAAAAGAAAAACTAACAAAAAAATGGATTTGAGAGTAGGTTCCACATTTAATACGAATAGATAATCTAAAAAATAATTTTAAGGATACGATAACTTTTGATATAACTTTTAACTATAATACCTAGCTAAATTGTGATCTACTCTAATTATTTAAGGCCTACCTAATTAATTAAAATATGATCCTTTTGAAGTAATTTTAAAACCCCCTTCCCCAACTACTTTTGTAAATAGCTAATACACCATTTGATTAATTAGGGTTCATTATTAAATTTAATATTAGATTAGTTTAATTTATTTTATTTTATTTTTATTTTTATTTTTGTAACTTTTTTATTTATTTTTATTATTTTCTATTTATTTTATTTTTATTAATATTTATATATATTTTTTGATTTCCTTAAAATATTCTTTTAATTAACTAGAGTCGACGGGTATTTAGTGATTTACATGCAGATTGTTTATGTTGTTGTTCGTGACTGAAGAACTGCAATGCCCCAAAATCCAGCTACTTAAAATTCTAAGAAACCATCCTACATTCTGAGGCATTTAAGATCTAAAACATTTATTTAAATATTAAATTAAATATTCTAAATACAGATTAATCTAAATGTAAAACCTTCTCTAAAATATATACGAGAACATCTCACAAGTAATATATATACAAAAATGAGTCGATTTACAATTAAAATATAATCACAAATTATACATAACATAAAGTACTCCACGAACAGATTATAATCCTCTAAGCCTTCATATCCTATATGGTAATCACCACGAGCACTATTTTATTTTTCTCTGAAACTGAAAGTGGGAATCGAATGAGCACATTATCCCAAAGGGGTGCTCAGTGGAAACATACGACTTCCAGGAAATCACTAACATGCTTAGCCGGTTTACTGTTCGTTTTAGTAAAGCGAAAATATAAAGTTTGTTCCACGAGACTTGTGAAGATTTGTTTTAGACCTAGACTAAAAAATTTACGAAAAAGATGATAGCAATATTAAAGATAATTGAGATTCTGGATTTCACCATTAACCAATTTTAAGTGAATCAATAGTAATAATAATTATGCAATTCTATCATTTAAAAGTGATTCTAATTCTTGCCAAAATAATTAGATTCTCAAAATACTAATTGTAAATGGTAAGCATGAACCATCAAAACACTTAAGCTAACCATGACTCATCAAACTAAATAAAAATCAATTAATAAAAATCAATACAAAAGTCATAAATAGAATTGACAAAATTATTAAATAAAATTGCCACTTAATCATGGAAAAATGGCTACCTCCATCGCCTAACTAATTGGGATTTAGATCCTCATGTTAACCCTCTCTCAATAAATTTGTATGTAGATCAAAGTGTTTAAGAAGAAAATAAAAGAAAGAAAATAGAACATAAATTCGCGTTGCAATCAATAATCTATCACGTTTTTGAAGTATCTAGTTACATCGCTAAAAGAAACATAAAAGATCATTGTCAAATTAATGATAGTTCTCTGTCGTCGTTGAAAAGAAGGAAATGGCCACAGTTCTTCCTGCGACTGTTTCTGAGCGCAGTTTCTTCTTATTTTTCTTCTTCTCGGCAATTACAGAGAATTTTCAAACTTATTTTTCTTCAGTTCTCTGGCTCGTCCCTGTGATGTGCCTTTCGACTTCTATTTATACTACAACACCCGACTCATTCCAAATCTCGTCCAGTATCTATAAAGAATATCTTTTCTTTAATGAGAAAATATCTCGGTAATTTTTCTTTCTCCCTGCGGTTATATCTCGACCAAGTCTTTGACTCAGTTCCCTTATCAAAACTCGAGAATAATATTCTTGATGTTGTTTCCAAATCTTGTTGAGATACTATCTTCTTAAACTAAACCCGAGAATATTTGTTGTTTTTTTTTAACACAACCAACTATTTTTAAGTGATTTATTTTGACTTTAATGCTTTCATATCGTGTAGTTATTCCTTTTAACAAGGCTAGAATATGTTCTTTCCTGGACTATCGAAAAAAATCTGATTACAAATCTTCACGATTGTTAAAAGAAGTTTTCCCGCCAAATTTTGTATTTGAAATGGGAAGAAGGTGGTCCCCTTAATTCAAAGTATAGGTGTCTTTATAAATAGTGGTTCTTTTAACCAAAATCATGGGGGTGCCTTTATCACTTTTAAGATAAATTTTTCACCAGAACTAGCTCCACAAATACACCTACTATTATAGAAAATAATAATATTAATATATGAACTAAGTATAAACAATATAAAAAATAAGATCAAATAAGACACAAAAATGTGTTTATCAAATACCCCCAAACTTAAGGTTAATTTGGCCTTTGGTACTCGGGTTTTGTCCAACATTAGGGTTTGGTCTAACTTTTGCCCAAGTTAGAGTTTGGTACCTGGAATTAACATTGACTTTGGTTGACTCGATTTAATCAAATTTTAATTAATACTGTGTATTGTTTTCCGATATTACAAATTTATCCTTAGATCCAACAGTTACTAACAAAAAACATTAAATCAACGGTTCTAATAAAACCCCTAAAAAACAACCCTAATGATTTATTCATATTATTCTTCTGCCAACTCTAATTTCCATGTCTCTCGATCAATATCATGAAAAACAACACAACACTGCTACTACCACCACATCTAATTTTTTTAAAAAGTCAAACCGGAGAAGTCATCACCACCACAAACGCCAACACCATCTTTATATTTCACTTCGAGAAACTCCGAGGAATAGATGATGATAAATTAGTGTTTGAGACAAGTCATGGAGTTCAACCAGTAAGTAGTTTTGATGAAATGGGTATTAAAGATGAATTATTACGTGGGATTTATGAATATGGATTTGAAAAACCATATGTTATTCAACAGAGAGTTGTGTTATCTATTATTAAAGGTAGAGATGTTATTGCTCAAGCTCAATCGGGCACTGGAAAAACTTCTATGATTGCTCTTATTGTTTGTCAAATCGTTGATATTTAGGTTTTCATGGGATTTTAGTGTGTTGGTTTTTCTGATTTCTAGGATTGATTAGAGAATTCAGTTAAATTTTTAATTTTTAGGGTTTATTACAGCAAAAGTGTGAGACTTAGGGATGATTCATCTTCGAGAAGAATTATAGATTTAGGTGAAAGATCCAAGAGATAAAAATCAGTTAAAGAAGATGGAATTGAGATATAACTAGAAGCTGGGTTGTCGAGAAACATATGGTCTAAGTGTTGATGATGTCGTTATTGGGTGAAGATGATGTTGAAAAAAAAATAGAGACAATCGAAGAAAAGATGGTTTGATTGATGAGTTGCAGTGGCTATTGGAGAAGAAATTGTTGTCGTTTGAGATGGTTTCTGTTGGATATAATCGAGAATAGAGGATAGGTTTGAACTTAAATTAATAAATGGTGTGTATATCGAATGAATGATTAAAAATGGGATTAGTGAACTATATATACATGGATTTACATGTATAGGGAATGAAATATAAAACTATTATTGTTGTTGCTTCTGCAATTGCAGTTGTTGATTTAAAAAAGTTTAGGTTTAGAGATGGAGTTTTGATTTTGTCGCTAATATTTTGATTGGGTTGTTTTTTTGGAAAAAGAAGACAAAAATGGGTTGCAGTGGTAGTGATTGAAAGAGAAAGTAAGAAGATGGTCGTGGTTGCAGCGGTATTGATCGAGAGACGAAGCAAAGTGATGGTGGTGGTGGCGGCGACGATAGAGAGACAAAGAAGATGGGTTCCCAAACTTGCTAGGTCAATATTAGTAAAGTGGAAGGTATAACTGTAAACTCATATAATAATTATATTTTTTTCTAATAATTATTAAACAGAAGTTAAAACTTAACTGAGTCAATGCATGTCAACGTTATTTCCAGGTACCAAAATCTAAGTTGGTCAAAAGTTAGACCAAACCCTAATGTTGGACAAAACCCAAGTACCAAAGCCCAATTAACCCCCGAACTTATATTTGTTAGTCCTCGTGCAAATCTAGTCTAAAAAAAAAAAAAAAAAATCTAACCACCTTTGTTTGAATCACGACTACACTTAGCACGTACAACAAGTCGTTAAACTCCTAGGTGACCCTAGCAGACGAGTGTTGTCTCGTGAGGGTTTACAAGCGGTATACCTACAAAACCTTTACTCCAACTTCTAATTAGTCACAAGTATCCAAAGAGCCAAGTAATTAGAATTGCAAGAGAAAATACATGCTAGTATATCCGCTCAACAACGATAGAGAGAGTGGGTGTGATGAGTTGAACCAGTGCCAAATATGTCTTTTGTTATATGGAAAACAGACTAATAGAGCAAACGAATATGCATTTTACCTCGACTCTTCCTCAGAGGTTAGCCACTTATAATAAACGATTTTAAGGGTCACACATATGTGCAAACAGGATAGAAGAGAGAGTACTTATACATTATTGATGGTAACGTTTATTTTCTCTTTATGAAGATTTCAAAGGAAAAGAGATCTGATGATTTCTTAGGAAATCGACCATATAGATGGGAACATCCACTCACCTTCTAGTCTTGGAATCAAAACTTTTTCTAAGTGCTGAATAGAAACAACTCCGTCTTCGGCTTCAACCCTTGATGATAAACCCTCCAAACTTGTAGAACTTTGCTATTTTTCTTCGATCACTTGTTATCTTGAAAAATCCTTTTGGATTTGTTCTTCTCCATGTCTTTCCCTAGTGAAATTATTACACAATTTTTTTTCTAAATAGAAATTATACAAAACATAAAACAGAAATGAATGATACAAAACATGAAACTTTGCCAGCCATTAGAGAATGACTTTTGCACTTGATTCTTCACAACTGTTGGTAACATAAATCTTCAAAAATTTACATATATTGATTTCCTTTGTTTCCTGTAACCTTGAATGTCTTCAACTTATTCATGAATTGATGCTTCTCTGCTAGTTTAGGATGATGAGTTTTGATTAAGAGAGAGTCGTAATTATGTGAATAAGACTACAAGATGAGGCTAGTTCTAATGTCAGCCTCTTTGTAATAAGAATTGGAAGTCAAGAGATCCAAAAGTGCTAAAGTGGTGCGAGGTTGAGTAGGTTATCATTTTACTCGACGTTTATGCAGATGAAACACTCTAAGAGGCAGTTGAAGATTTGGTGCCTCACTCAAAAGGGTAGTATCCAATAATGATTGGTTTGATATGTTTGTTGGTTCAAAGGTAAAGAACATATATGTTAACTTCTCTATCGCTTCTAATTTCAATCTTTTCGGTGAGAATCAATATGTAAAAGGATACTACGTGACTACAAAAGTTGGAGATTTTTGGTACAACTACAAACTAAAAAATTCTCCCTTACCCCCAAACTTAAACCTAACATTATCCTCAATTTCTAAAGATGAATAAATTAAAGCATAGATAAATAGGAACTGGTACCACTTAGAGGAAATAAGGAAGGATATAACCATAGGTAACCGAGTACCATGAGCATAAGGGTTGCATCCCATAGGGTGTTAAGTTTAAAGTATTCATACATACTATAAAATACTACCGAATGGGTAATCACCTCTCAAAATCATTTACAAGTAGACGAAACAATTGTGGGTTATCAAAGCCAAATAGCTTTGACACAAAAATAAGGAAACTATACTGACCAAGATAGTGATCAACAGAGAACACAACATTATCTAAGCTTTATAGAATTATCTAGGGTGCCCATTTACACCTATGATTGTCTAGATAAACGGATTCAATCGAACTAAGAGTCTCTAGCAGCTGGATTTCCTAATGGACAATATTAGGAGGGTCAAGTTGCGGAGTCTGGAAAAACTCAAGCAAGACCTTAGACGCAAAAAGGTAAAATCTCAAGTGAGGAACTTTAAGTAGGTATACTTGATAATCACAAGAATCATCACTACCCCCAAACTTAAAGTAATCATTACTCTGAGATAGACCTAAAACTATTGCTTGGATTTCAAGGTCCTTAAAGTCAGAAAAATACTCAAAAGATTCTTCTAGAGTTTGGTCACGCAACTAATCTAAAATGAAAGTATCATCACTTTCAACTATGAAATCATCAAAAAAAAATGTTTCGCAAAGGATCATGAACTAATGTGTTAATCATATTCACCTCTTCTAAATTATTGATCTCAAAAGGTTTTCTACTAACATAGTTGGCAATTTATAACCCGTCCCGTGGGTTAGACCTAACCCGACCCGGACAGTTTCCTAAACAAACCGGGTTAGGGTTAACATTTTCAAACCAGTCAAAAACGGGTCGGGTTAGGGCCAACCCACGGGTTACCCTCCAACCCGTTAGTTTCCGTTGATCTTGTTGCTTTTAAGGTTTTATGCTGAAACTTCTAACTTATACCCCCTACATGTTGAAAAGTATCAATATTTCATCTAATTCGATCTTCAATACTACCAATAATTTACTGGTTTACTGAATCAAATCTACAAAATCTAGATAATTATTTCATTTTTAAACAAAGAATTTTATATTAATCACAATATTCACTTACTTATTCAAACATATAATACATGATCAAACCCTCCATTGTTTACATTCATCAATTATATCACATAATATAAATACCCACGTTAATAAGTAAATAGCCAGAAAGATCAAATCTAAACATCAATTAGATCAAACAAGGATATATCTTGAAAAATAAGAACAAGGATGATCAGATCTAAAAACATAAATGTGTGTTGAGAAAGAAGATCAAACAAGATCGGGTATAGAGATTAGTTTAGAAAAAGAGGAAGAATGGTACCCTGCTTATACTCTTGAGAAAAACTAAATTGGGGATCTGAATTTGGATATCGGTCGCACATAATAGAATAAAGAGATCGAGAGATGGTGGCCTGATAAGAGATAAAAAGGGTTTATTATTTGGTTATTTAAAAACTTATAAGCATAAACTCACACATAATAATTAATTAAAAATAGAATATTTAACCAACAACCATGACTTGGTACGATGGTCAAGGGATTGCCTGATAGACATATTTTTGTGTGTGATTTGTCCTTAATTATCTATAATGTTAATACTCATTTGGTACTTATTACGTTATTTTATGTGTTTGTGGGTATTTTTGAGAAATAAAAATTTGTGAAAAAATTGGCTCAACAAGTGATAAAGGCACCCATAAATTACTAAAGGCACCCAAAATGGTTGATAAAGGCACTCCACTTTTGGGTAGGGGCACCCCTTCTCATTTGATTCAAATTAGAGAGAATGGCGGGAAATTTTTTCACGCGAGAAAGAGTTTCTGATTTACTTTGGGAGCGATTTTTAAGGGAATTAAAAGAGGATTTCGATATATCAATAGGAAGTAACAACTAAAACATGTTTAAACACGTTAACAAGAGTGTTGACGCCGTAAAAAATGGATAAATATTCCCACCTGTTGTCGGAACTGATTTTTAAGAGATTTGGGATAAACTAGAGTTTCGATCTGTTTTGGGGAGAATATCGAATCCTTGTCAACTAAGGAATAGTTTTTAGGTTTTTTCAAACCTATATAAGTGAAAGAGATCGATTAAAAGAGGAGAGGAGGCTCGGCCGAAAATTTCCGGTAACTCTCAGGGAAGGGAGAAAATAAGAGATATCATCGAGATTTTGAGCCTGTTGTGTATAAAAGAGGTTGTTGGAGTCAACATAAGGGAAAAAGAGTGATTAGGGGAGGTTACAGAGAGAAAAAGAAAAAGCTACAGCGATTTCTTCATCAACAAAGAAGAGGAAGAAGAAGACCTGGAAACTACAGAACGAAACTGTCGCTGATTAGCTCCAGAGATTAGTCGTTCTTTTCAAACTTTTTGCAACACAGAGTACGAATCCAGAACCGTGACAACCTTCAGTCTGAAACGCTTATATTCGTAGCAGTTTCTCTGTGTTAGACTTTTTTGGTTTCTTTTCTTCTTTTCAACACTTTTGAGCTATGTTTTTATCTTTTGAGAGTGTTTTGAGCACCATGAGCTAAACATTTTTTATTCTTTATGACTTTTACATTGTTTTTAAATTGATTTATGATTTTTTCTAATTAGTTATGATTTTGTTTGATGGCGTATGCTAGGACTTAAGAGCTTTTGATGCGCCATGCTTATGATTTACAATTAATGTTTTAGAAATCTACTTTTGGCAAAGAAGCATAGATAATAAAAGAGTTATAAATATTAAGAATCATTGTAGAAATCACTCAGAAGTGATTTTGGTGGAATCATGAGCCCTAGTTCTTACCAATATTGTTATAAACTCTTACAAATTTGCTAGTTTAAATCATAACTATGTCTAAAACGAATCTTCACAAGTCTCAGCGAACGAACTATTTTTACCAGTTTTCTGAAACTACCATTGTCTCATGTACCAAATGTGTTTGGTTCAATTTTCTGTCTACTAACATTGAAAAAATTTAATTAAGTACTTATATTACCAAAAGGTAAGTTCAGTATTCCGGTTTTTCAGTTGATCACATCATTGGACGTAGCCAGGAATGGATGACCTAAAATCACTGATATTTGAGCCTCTAGATCCTGAACAGGTTGGGTGTCAATACAACAAAATCCACAGGGTAAACAAATTTATCGACCTGAATCACGACGTCCTCAATAACATGACAAGGGATTTTAATATATTTATCTGCTAAATACAGTGTTGTTTGGTTGGTTTTAGCTTACCAAGACCTAGTTGGTTGTATACACGATATGGTAATCAGTTCACACTAGCTCCTAAGTAAAGAAATGCCTTATCAACCGAGTGATCACTGACGATACAAGATATGGTAGGGCATCCTAGGTATTTTATTTAGGGGGGGTCTTGTTACGAATAATCGAACTTAATTGACCAGCTAAAAAGAATTTCTTATGTACATAGGCTTACACTTTCGTGTACAAATATCTTTAAGGAACTTGGAATATGTATGAACCTTTCTAATTGCCTCTAATAATGGAATGTTAATGTTAATCTGCTCAAACATGTCCATTATTTCGTTGAAGTGAGATTCCTTCCAACGTGGAGCTAACAACTATGGATAAGGGGATTTGGGTTCATAAGATTCGGCTTAGTCAGGACCCTCATAAGTATCCTTAGAGACTTTACCGGTCTATAACCGGATTTGTATTATGAGGCTTGGTCACTTTATTGTCAACCAACTTACCACTTCTAAGAGTTGTAATAGAATTCACATGAATGGATGATTTCTATTCTCTGGGATTAGGATCAGTTTGACTAGGGAACTTTCTAATTTATCTTTCACTTAGTGTTTTAACTATCTGACCTACTTGGAGCTCTAGCTTAGCAAGAGACTAGGCATTAGAGTGAAAATTCTACTTGGTTGCTTGTTGAAATCTAAGCTGGCTCTGTGGTAACATAGCAAGAGATTATTTTAAGCTAGTCATTTTCTTCTCTGAGGGGTTTTGAGAGTAAGTTGGATCTAGTGGATTTTTTGGATAACTAAACCCTGGTGGAACTTGGGCATTACTAGTATGACCTTGATTCTGAATCTAGGACCATGAAAAATTAGGATGTTTCCTCCAACCGGGGTTATAGGTTTCTTAATATCGTTCAAAACTTCTGAAAATTTTCAAACCTAGAGTTGATATAAAGAGCATGAACCTGCTCTTCACCAGTTGTCCTTCCCAAAATAAGCTATTGGGATCTATTCCACAACTAGAGACTTGAGAGGATTTAATCCTATCATTGGTTTCAACAAAACACTTGTGTTTAGATCGACTCAATTCTAAAGCTTCTAACCTTTTAGATATAGCAGCAAGATTAACTTCTGCGTCAAAACTTGCGGTTATCATGTTGGTGTTACTTTAATTGACTAAGAGTCTTTTAGGGGGTTTCGCAGAAGACTCCCACTGTTGGGTTTTTTTGTATACTTCTTCTAAATAAGCATAAGCTTGATCAGCAGTTTTATTCAAGAACCCATTAGCACATAATGGTTCGATCATGGCTTTGGTCGAATACTCTAACTCGTCACAAAGAATCTGCACTAGTTTTATTTTCTCAAACCCATGGTAGGGACATTCCGATAAGATATCATTGAATATTTCTAAGAACCTATAAATAGACTCTCCCTCTCGCTGCATACTGATATTAATAAAGTAATCAATACTTAAAGTGCTTTCAAAAGATAATCCAAGTTCGTTACCCTATCGGTCTTCTTTCTAGTCAAATTCTAAGCTTAGCTTCGTGTTAGGTAACGTGTTCATAAGGCGGGCAAAAAGGATACGGTGATGAAATCCGAACATTTATCTTATATGGCCAGTTTTTCCCTTTACTAGAAATAAATTCCGTATTCAGCTTATCAACATATATGCACACGAAAGAATACAGTAAAACCACTTGCAGGGGATTCGTGGGTTGATCGAGTCTTACCTTTCGTACCAAATGGAGGATGAAATTTTGAAGTCGACTCGGGCCACTAATTTGCATGGAATCTTTTCTAGATATCTTATTCATGCGGAGAATAGTCAATTGATCCAAGGCTTTAAGGTTACTAGAGAGGCTCCTTCCTTCCTGCTTCAAAAAACATAAGAGGCGGTGGTGGTTGTCCTGGTGATTTTGCTTCTCCAAATTTCAGATCGTCGACGACCAAGAAATCGTATACATACCATGCCTCAAACATTTTACACCCAATTTTCTTTATCTCATGAATCAAACTAAAAAGTCTAATAATCTAATCTTATGGTTTTTATTTTGTTTTTCCCCCAAATCTGGTCACTCATTTATCAATTTACAGATGAAGATTAGCCATGGAATGCGAAAAAAATCGGTGAGTTCGATCAGTTCCTAATTTCAGTGTTAGGGTTTTTGTTATTTTGTTGATGAAATTAGGGCTTTCTGATTATTTTTTTTATTTTATTTTTTTGTGCTTTTTGTTTTTGGGGGTGTTAAAATGGGAATGGAGTTGGATCGATGGATATATATGATCTCATGTGACGGTGGTGGTGGTGAAGAGTGGAATGAGTCTTACTTATTTTTGTTGTCTATGGATTATTCCGTTTGAGAAGTGACTGTTGCAAAATTATGAAATTGATCACCATCTCCGGAAGTTGTTGTTTTGTACAACTGATAGTGATTGCCTCTTAAATATGATAGAGTGCTTGCAGTTTTTATTGTTGAAGCTAGGTGGGTTTTTTGAGTATTGGGATTATTTTGTTGTGTGGATACATGTTGTAACGGGAACTGGAAACAATATTTTCATGCAATTGTAGTAGATCATGGGTGCTGAATCAATTTGCAACAGGACCTTTCTAAGTGATATGAAGCCGATATGAAGCTGGGTAGCCCCTTGGGCGCCTTTTAGGTTGGAGCTGCCAGAAGCATGTTTCTGGTGTTGTTAGTTTAGTTATAAGAGTAGTCGTTAATCTATTTTAACTGTTGAAGCGTGTGAGCTATCGGGATTATAAATACCTGAGCTACACGTGAAAAGAATCAATTTTACAAATTAATCAAATCTGGTTTGTTCCTGTTTTTTTCCAAAACATTTCCCCCTCATTTTCCTTCACTTCCACCATAGAATTCTTGATTTTCAGATCAATGACCTATCATTTGGTATCAGAGCCAACGATCTTGAGTGATTGTTGAAATTTTTTTCCCTCATTTTCCCTTCATCCGTTTTTCTTGTGTCTAATCTTGAGAAAGATCATATCAATTATACTATGTCAACAATGGTGAATCTTGTTTTCCGATCAAGTTCATATCAATTACAAATCGATAAAATCTCATTTGGTTTCATGTTGCTCTCAATGATCGAACAACAACAATTTATCAATCAATACACGAAGATTCAATCTGTAAGTTTAGTTTCTTGATCATTAATCTAGGGTTTCAGTTTCATTAACATTGCTTTCAGTAGTTGCATTTTTACTTGAGATTTCATTAGAACTAGGGTTTTCGTTTCTTGAAACCTGATTCTGCAAAAATGTTCGACACAATTTCTCAATGAATTTATCACAAAATCAATTTCTCAATGACTTCAAGAACAAAAGATTTAGGTTACGATCCAAACTTTGTACATGATTCCGTCAAAACATTCGTTTCTCAGCTCTACAGACACATACATGGGAAGAAGGTTTATGAGTTTAGTTTGATGTATGAAGGTTCATTTCAGAAACTAAGTGAATGTATATTTAAGGAATCACCATGGCCTTCGTTTGATGCAGTTGCACCTTATGTTGATAACGATCATGTTTTTTGTCTATTATATAGAGAAATGTGGTTTAGACATCTTTATGCGAGGTTGAGTCCAACATTGAAACAGAATTGATTCATGGGATAATTATTGTTCTTTGTTTCAAGCGGTGTTACATGGTGTGGTTAATACGCAGTTGCCGAGACAGTGGTTGTGGGATATGGTTGATGAGTTTGTTAATCAGTTTCAGTCGTTTTGTCAGTATAAAGCTAAGATGAAGAATAAGACTGAACAGGAAATCGCCCTCCTTAAGCAATTTGATCAGGCATGGAATGTAAATGGTGTTCTCAATTTCTTGCAAGCGCTTGTTGAGAAGTCTAAAATCATTCATATCTTGGAGCAGGAAAAAGATGGTCTGGGGGAGTTCACTATTAATTGTGGATACTCTTACACTGGTGGAAGCAGCGTTCTGAAAGTGTTAGGGTATTTCAGCATGGTGGGGTTGCTTCGAGTGCATTGCCTTTTGGGTGATTACCACACTGGGTTGAAGTGTATACAGCCGATTGATATCAGTCAGTCAGGTGTTTATACCCATGTTATTGGAAGCCACATTGCTATTGTTTATCACTATGGATTTGCAAACCTTATGTTGCGGGGGTATGTTGAGTCAATTCGTGAATTTAGCAAGATTCTCCTGTACATAATCGAGGAGTATCACCAGGAATCTCCTCAGTATAAGCAAATTTTGAAAAAGAATGGGCAGATGTACGCTTTGCTGGCACTTTCTCTTTCTTTATGTCCTCAAGAAAAACTTGTCGCCGAGGATGTGAACACTCAATTAAGAGAGAAGTACGGTGCGACGATGATGAGGATGCAGCGATATGACGATGAAGCTTATGCTCTTTATGACGAACTGTTCTCTTATGTTTGTCCTGAGTTTATTACACCTTCTGCTCCAACTTTTGATGAATCTCTTGTCAATTACAACAGGATGCGTATAGGTGCAACTCAAGTTGTTCATGTACAAAGTGAAACAGCAACAGTTGTTATCAGGTGTCCGAAGTTACCTTAAACTGTACTCCACCATGGCAATGGGGAAACTTGCAACTGATGAGACTACTACTTCTAAGAAGAAGCCTGTTATCATCAATGTTGTTGGAATGACAGGTAATGGGAAAACAAAATTTATGAATAGATTAGTTTGTCATATTAGAGGATCGAATATACAAGTGCATGTTGTTAATCTTGATTCAGCTGTTATGACACTTTCATATGGTGCAATTATTGATATAAGAGATACTGTCAAATACAAGGTAGTAATGAAAAATGATGGAATTCTTGCTGATATTGTTGTTGCGGAAGGTGAAGTTACTCATGTTGGTGCTGCTATTGGTTTACCTGCTGGGATGAACAAGAGGTCGTTCAAGTACGCATGGGTTCTTGACAAGCTTAAGGCTGAACATGAGCGTGGTATTACCATTGATATTGCCTTGTGGAAGTTTGAGACCACCAAGTACTACTGCACAGTTATTGATGCTCCTGGACATCGTGACTTTATTAAGAACATGATTACTGGTACCTCTCAGGTTGATTGTGCTGTCCTTATTATTGACTCCACCACTGGAGTTTTTGAGGCTGGTATCTCCAAGGATGGTCAGACTCGTGAGCATGCCCTTATTGCTTTCACCTTTGGTGTCAAGCAGATGATCTGTTGTTGTAACAAGATGGATGCCACCACCCCCAAGTACTCGAAGGCTAGGTACGATGAAATATTGAAGGAGGTCTTATCTTACTTGAAGAAGGTCGAGTACAACCCAGACAAAATTGTTTTTGTACCCATCTCTGGATTCGAGGGAGACAACATGATTGAGAGGTCCACCAACCTTGATTGGTAAAAGGGACCAACTCTACTTGAGGCTCTTGACAATATCTCTGAGCCAAAGAGGCCCTCTGACAAGCCCCTTTGTCTCCCACTTCAGGATGTTTACAAGATTGGAGGTATTGGAACTGTGCCAATGGGACGTGTTGAAACTGGTTTCATCAAGCCTGGTATGGTTGTTACTTATGGACCCACTGGGTTGACCACTGGAGTTAAGTCTGTGGAGATGCACCACGAAGCCCTTCAAGAAGCTCTTCCAGGATACAATGTTGGGTTCAATGTCAAGAATGACAAGTCTGTGAAAGATTTGTTTCTCTTGCTAATTGAGACTGCTCTTCTTACATCTGGTTTCAGTCGTAAGGAGCTAACCACTTCCGGCAACAGAATCCACAGGATGTTGAAGTTAGTTCTAAGCATGTTGAAGAAGATGCTGCTTGGGAAGATTCTTCTTTGTTGTTACAGCAATTCCATGATTTCAATCAAGATGTTCCAGTTTGATATCCTTGAGGACAAGGATGTTTTTCAGCAGGGGGTATTGATATGAAGCCGATATGAAGCTGGGTAGCCCCTTGGGCGCCTTTTAGGTTGGAGCTGCCAGAAGCATGTTTCGGGTGTTGTTAGCTTAGTTATAAGAGTAGTCGTTAATCTTTTTTAGTTGTTGAAGCGTGAGAGCTAATCAGGATTTTAAATACCTGAGCTACACGAGTTGTGAAAAGAATCAATTTTACAAATTAATCAAATCTGGTTTGTTCCTGTTTTTCTCCAAAACATTTCCCCCTCATTTTCCTTCACTTCCACCATAGAATTCTTGATTTTCAGATCAAGGACCTATCACTAAGTCTGAATTAGAAATAAGAATTTAAGAGGGTTTTCGTCTAAAAGGTTTGTGTCGTGTTCTTCATCAATGGGGTTTTCTGCATATATTCATCAATGGGGTTTCTGATACGCAGACGGAGGAGGAGGAGGAAGAAGAAAGACGGAGGCGGAGCAAAAGAGTATATAGACAAGGGATATTACATCGTGGCCATAGGATTAATACTTTTAGTAAAGTTGTTGGATCTGAGGCCCACTTTGAGGGTATAATTATAAACTCATATTTTTTATTCAATAAAAATAGTTAAATTTAGGTCAATTACAGTCAAGTACTAAACTCTAAGTTGATCAAAAGTTAGACCAAACTCCAATGTTGAATAAATTTCAAGTATCAAAAAACCAATTAAATTAAACTCTTAGTTGATCAAAAGTTAGACCAAACTCTAATGTTGGATAAAATTCAAGTATCAAAAAACCAATTAACCTTTTATGGTAAAATCGATATATGAATTAATTTCAGGTTAGTATACTCATATGCTCAATTCCCATAATGCTAATTTTACCTACAAAACATTTTGGAAACTTCATATCCTTCCTAAGGTATAACTTTTCATTGGGAAATGTTATGACTAAATCCATAATAAATAGATTTATTAACAAATCAAGATGTTTATTGTAGTATGTGATCATTTATCTATAAAAACTTCTAAATATATTGTTTTACACTGTCTATTTACTAAAGTTATTTTGGTCTCTTGCTTCTTATAATGATCTCATAACTCAAAATAATAACATGAATTTAGACTTGCAAGGTTGGATTGCCCATTGGCTAAATACATCCCACCTTAAAGAGTATGTGTTTAATATAGCGAGTATATAGAGGGATAGATGTTTTCACATTTTTCAGAGAAAGAACCTATAATTATCATGTTACTGCTTAACAGGCCCTAAAGATTGTTAATGATGCAATGACTTATGTGAATCATGATTTACCGTGCAATACTATAACATGTCAACCAAATGTGATGTATCTAGTGATCTTCCTCAAAATTGTGTAATAATTTTCTATGATACCATTATAAATAAGAGTACTGACCAATTTAGCCTAATTATGAATAATATTGCAGTACATTTCTCGGCTTTAAGATTGTCCCAAAAATAAGAAAATGCTGAGGAAGTAAAAAGTATTATTCTATTGGAAACTAGAATTTGGACGAGGGAAAGAGGAATATATAATATATGTTTTATAAGTGATGCAAAACTAGTTATTAAGGCATTGAGTTTGAATAATAATCAGTTGCTTTGGTATAATAATTCCATTATGAAATATTGCAAGGTCATCTTCAAGTTCCTGACGAAAAACAATAATTCTTCAGAAGATTTAGAAATTCTGGAATATGACTGGATTCAACTCCTAGCTTTCTCTCTGTACGACTGAAACTCTTCTTCCTTTAATGAATTTTCATTTCTTATTAAAAAATAAAAATCTTGCCGTCCGTATCTCCCTTGCTTCTTGAGTAAGATAAAACCTTAGCTAAAATGGTAACAACCTTTTCAATTATACTCGAGTTTTGGTCTGACATCTCTGTCATTTTTCTTTTGGTCTGTGATTTTATTAGTTAACGGTAGGCAGCACATCATGCACTCCCTGTTTTCTGAATGATTATTATCTAGTGTCAACAAAAATAAAATTGTACTTCACATGGGGATAGGATCAGAAGTCGCCAACTCTTCATACATGTCTGATATTGCTTTTGCAAAGTAGGCTTTCGCCTGTGGTCTCTTGACCTGAAAAGATAAATGAGAAGGGAAAGAATGAAAAATTGAACATTAAGTACTCATTTTTCTGCATATATATTTGGATGAAAGACTCGCCTTGAATGTAGGAGTAAGAAGGCCATTCTCCAAAGTGAATGGCTCAAGCACTAAAGTTACGGCTTTCACAAACTCAAAACCTCTCAACTGCAGATAAGAACAATGCAAAAATAAGCAAGGAGCATATTATAAATATTCGTTTCCACCTTTTTTATAACAAGGTTTAGATCCTGAATGTTTACCTGAGCTTCCCTTCCAGCAGCATCCATTTCCGCCATAACAGCTGCCCTTGCTCTTGGATCATTGCACAGTTGCCCTAAAGATTCGTACTACATAAAATATAACACCACTATTATATTGACGATCATAATGTTCTATTTTGATGGAGGAACAGTCATTAGATAATACTTAGATGTTTTTATATTCACATGGTGTGTGTATGTGCTAGTTTAAAAGAGAACAACCTTGATGCTTTCAGAGTCAGCCCAAGCCTTCAATAAATCTTGGTCAACAGATACAATTGCTACTAAGCAGGAGTTCAGACTATCACCTAATAACCAACACACAAAAGGTCAGCCAGGATAAAATACTTGGCCACATAAACTGCCAAGATAAAGTAGTATCCAAGAAATGCTTACCATATGCAAAGATCTGTGCAACATACTTGCACTTGGCATATACATTTTCAACCTTCTCTGGTGCTATGTATTCTCCCTGAGCTAACTTAAAAATATTCTTTTTCCTATCAAAATAACACAAAAATCTTTCAGAAAGGAAAATACCTAAATGTGAGAAACACACATTTTTTCAGGTAGTATAAAAATGATTATTTAGGGAAGTAATCTGAAGGTGGCCTCGACAATCTACACATTGCTTATTTCTGCTAATCTAGGGGAAAAAAGGGTTTCACAACTGAGAAAATGTATTAAAAACACATTGAGAAAGATAACCTAGATATCTAACCTATCAATGATTTTTAAGCGTCCTCCCTGCCACCACAACCCAATATCTCCCGTATGTAGCCAACCATCCTCATCAATAACTTCATGCCTATACCATTTAATAGAATCATGAGTTGGCCTCTTTTCAAGAAATTTCACAATATGATATGAAAGCATGGCATGTTTAACACAAGTACGTTTGCACTTCATCTTTATGGTAGCCTTTGAAAATAATAGGACCCCTGACGCAGATTTCTCCACGCGGATATGGCTGGTCATCAGATGTATAATTCATCTCAGGAACATCTACAAGCTTAATTTCTGAAACAGAAGAGAAAATTAGGTTTATCAAGAAAAATAATGAAACAAGAGAAAAACACGTGATAAATGCAGAAAAAGATATGTGTGTGAGGCCACTTACAGTCAGAATGACTGATTCATCAACAAAATAATGTGCTTACCACAAGCAGTATTAGGAGAGCCCACGTGGCCAGATAAGATATCACCCTCATCCATTGAGCTAATAACACAGGAAGTCTCGGTCATCCCATACCCTTCAGCTACTCGACAACCAAAGCACCTGTGAAATAATTCACAAGTCTTGTTATGAATCAAGTACTCGAAATATGCAACGCATAGAACAAAAACTGTTAGGACTTAATTCCACACCAAAAAAGGAAGAAAAAAACTTACACCCTTAAAAAATCCATGACATCTGGAGACAAAGGTGAAGCACCTGAAGCAATAAATCGAACCCGTCCTCCGAGTTTATCTTTTATTTTATTAAATACCAATCTATCCCACATAGGAGACGGATTCTTACCTGAAGCATTTAGTGCATAAATCAGAAAGTGAGCAAGTAATACTAAGTATAATGATCAACATTAACTACAAAAAAAAGTTTAGGATTCACAATCTCAATCTTCCAGATCCTGCTGTGTCAGTGTGAGAATGGATTAAGGTGGACAAAAATAGCAGGACCAAATAGAATATTAAAGAGTTCATTCATTAAAAATTCTACTAGTTGTCCTTTGTTTTTATTACCACTCATTATCGCTTGTTTCTTGGCATTAAAAGCAGCATTGAACAGCCTCTCCCTAAGAGCCCCTGATGACTTCACAGCACTAGTGATTCTGTGGGAATCAAAATTAGACTTAACCAACCAAATATACAAACTTAAATGCAAGATTGCAACAGAGAAATATTTGACAGAATATGAAATGACCAAATTACCCTGCGTATATTCTGTTGTAAAGACGAGGAACACTGCAAAATATCGTTGGTCTCAGAGCAGCCATATCATCCATCAATTTCAAGTTGTCCTGAAGATAAAAATAGCATGTTAACTTGTGAAGAGAAACTTCTATCATGTGAATCAGTACAGGGAACATTGTAGCGAGGTTGAAACTATTATGCTTCCAACGTACAACCAGTGAATCCATACCCCTTGATAGAAACCAACTGCAACTCCAAAGTAAACAGTCATAACTTGATTTGCCCGTTCGTATATGTGCGCTAGAGGGAGATAGGAAATGTAACTGTGAAGCATAAAGATGACTTAAAAAACAACAGCGAGCAAGTTGGAACAAATAAACCAAACTTAACAACAAACGCAAAATGCAGAATATCAATGGAGCACAGGGAGACTAAACTCACACATCAGAAGGGTAAAATTTGATGGAAATAGTGGCACCGGCAACACTTGCAATCAAATTCCCGTGAGTCAATATTGCTCCCTTTTGAAAGACACAACACAGTCAAATAAAGAGAAGAACAGTTGCAAAACAGGTAATCTAAAGTTGCTTCATCATAAAATACATACCTTAGGGGTCCCAGTAGTACCACTTGTATAGCAGATGGTTGCAATATCTTCGGGGTTCGGAGGGGAAAATGGTTGAGGATTTCCACGTCCCTAAGAAAGGAAAATTTGTAGCAAGATCAAACAACTAAATTATTAAAAAATCTCACGACAATCATCTAAGAAAATAGCAAAACATCATCAGGTAATTAGAATGAAAGGCCAACCAAGTTCGTTTGACAAAGGATTAAACAGGAGTAAACATGAAATCTTGAATGTGAACAATAAATGGGGGATACTGGCCTATCCAGATGGTAGTACTGAGTATTACATCTCAGTATAAACATTTCAGACTGATTGCGCATCACAAGCAGCAAAAGAAAAGATTAAACAAGACCAGAAAAAGCACTACATGACACCTATGCATATCCCATCATAAAAGGAAACGGAGAAGAAGACACCTCAGCATAGGGTTCCTTATGCTTGGAAACTACTAGGCACAATTTACAAGAAGCTTAATAAATAGGAGAGAACAAAATATTCCGATAGTTGTACCTGAGCCAGTAATTTTGAATATGATATAACCTCAACTCCGGATGATCTTGGAAGTGAAGGCATGTGCCCATCTACTCCTCCTACTACCTGTTATGGTAAACAAAACCAATAAACGAGTTAAATTGTTTGGATGGAGGCAGCGGGGTTTTCGTGACTAGTAGTTCATAGTTCAATCTCGACAGAGTAAACTATAATTTCTTACCACTATTAGTCGTACAGATGGAATATCAGACAAGAAACTCAACATCTGCGAATTCCAGATAAATTAAGAACTGTCACAAAGTCAATTCACAACCGAATACAAACTTGTACTGTACCGTCGTAAAAATGGCTCAAGGCATGCATGAAAACTCACACTGTGCAATGTCTCTGGGACACAAAAAATAGCTTGTACAACGGCATGGTTCACGATATACTTAACAGCATCGGGACCTACAAGGACCAACATATAATTCATAAGATTATAATTCTTCAACAGGCAGGCAGTATGTCCACTGTTATGCATAAAACAGCTAAGGTCATACCTAGAGTGTCATATAAAGGTACCGAGATGTTAGAATACGCCGAACAGGCATGATCGACAATAAGCCACTCCGGTCGGTTAATGAAGTACAAACCAATGCAAGATCCCTATAATAAAAAGAAAATATCACAAACAAACTTTAGAGTGAAAAGGAAACACATCCCACCATTTTCGGACGCATAACTCTATATATGTTCAAGAAAAAATATGAAAAGATGCATGGAGAGGTAAGTGAAACAGAAAAAAACCCAACATTTGAGTATTTAAACACAAATTTGTAAAAGAAAAACTAACTTTTGGGATACCATGATAAATTAAACCAGAACCAATTGCCGTCCGAGCAGTACTTGCTTCTCCAAAAGTCAGCCATTTGTACCTTTAGTCGTAGAGAATAAGTTCACAGAACAAAGTAGGTGAAACAAATCTTATAAACTCTAATTGAGAACACTAACTTACTCTCCAACTGTTCCATCCACCCGAATTCGTGTCCCCAAATACTTGTAATCTTGAAAGGTCTCAGCAGCATGCCTGATTTCACAACATTAATGACAAAGAACTGGAATGATAAAAAATGAAATAATTCATCTAAGAAGGTGAAACCATGAGAGAACCAAAAAGCAAGTACATCCTAGCAAATGTAAAAAGCAAGAGAAATACTCACACAAAAATGTCATGCAAAGTTCCAATTTCAGGATGATCAGGAAATCTACTCACAAGCTTCAAAGGAGATTTTGCAGATCTGCCACAAAAAATGACATATTTATAACACATATAAAACCAGTGTACCCAACATTATGAAATTTTAGCAACATTTCATTTGTTTTAAAACTTTAAGCCTTTGTATCAATCAACGAAAAACTCGTAGGTGGGCGTGGGCATACCTGTATACATTCCATTTTCCTGTCTGCAACTTCTCTGGAAGAACTACACCATAGCCTTGGCCTGCTCATAAACACATCCAATCTCATTTCAATACGCATACAGATCAATGTAAAGTTAGACCTAGTGGTCATTTTCAAAGCAAGGGTGCCCCACTGATTTATACGGCTCCAACAACAGAAGCAAGTATCAAACAAAATCCAACACAAGACAGAAAACAGCATAATAACTTCGGAATAACCAAAAGGTCCCATTCCATTAAATGTTTACAGAAGTACTCCGTTAAGATTCAATTTTACAAGCCAGATACAATCAACCACAGTAATGAACAACAACAAAATCCCAACTTTCGAAGTAAATGAGTACTTCATAGATACACATTCAAGTTACACATACAGATTTTATGATTCTATTGTGTATTATGAGACAAAGATTTCAAGGTTTATCACAAATTAACATAAAAATACAGTTAAAACCCTAAAATTACCAACAACAACAACAAAAAAAAATAAAAAAAATTACCATGAACAAATTCTCCTCCAGCAGTTTCATTAGTATCAAGTTGTTGTGAATCTGTAGCAGTAGAGGTGATTAGATGATTTTGAATTGCCTTCAATCGACGTTGAGCTGTTGCAGACATTGATTATTTTTCCCGCGGGAAATCAATAAACTATATTTTGATTCTGATGCGGATTCTTGAAACACAAAATTTGTAGGGTTTCTTTCTCTTTTTTTTTTTGGGTATTATGAAGGTTTCAGATTCGATGATTGTTGAAGAGATAGACGATGTTATTCCAACATCTAAAAGTGATGCTGTAAGTGTAAGTGAAGATATAAATGAAATGAAATAAATTAACAAAATGGTTGAAGTTGGTGGAAGATCTGGCACGCTTTCCAACGAGGAGAGGTGGCGTATACGGCTGAGATGAGATAAGTTTCGTATTCAATTTTCAATGGATAAGGATGGCTTTTACTTCTAGCATTATTCAACGGGTCAGTCAGAATTCAGAAATTGCCAAATCGGTAGCTATCCGTTTGATGAAGTATTTACGAACAAAAATGCTGCCTATCCCCACTCCTTTCCCACCTACATCTGGTACAGGTACTCGTACATGTTTGTTTAGCTGGGTCTCACCACTGGGGATGTACACGGGTTGATTTGGTTCGGTATTTGTAAAACCAAAGGGTAAACCGACTTACCAACGGTTTTAGCTTTTGGAGTCGCTAAGACTAGAACCGGTATCTTACGGACCTTGCTCGGTATGGTTATGGATCGGTACCTGTCAGTTTGATTCGGCCAGGTGAGGTTCCAAACCTTATCACTTTCAATCCTTGTTCACAAACCCCACTAACCTTATCTTTGGTTTCCTACAAAATCAAAAATCTGTTCAGAAAATTAAACCCAAAATAGAAGATCTAAAAAAAGAAGACGAAGAAATCATCATTGGCTAGTTCAAATTCAAGACCTACATAAAACCTAAAACCTTAGAGAAATTTATTTGATTGGTAAAAACCTTGGTCAAGGTTAATTTGGTACAACATATCTATGTACTGAGAAATCAAGTGATAGTGAATATGCTTTTAAATCAATCCCAAAGAGGAAATTAATATGTAAAGAACATTATGATGACGTATGGAGAGATCTAAATAATGCATCATTTATCTGAACATAATAATGTTGTAAGAATTAAAGGGGCTTATGAAGATTCTGTATTTGTTCATATTGTTATGGAATATGCGCTGGTGGTAAATTATTTAATAGCATTGTAAGTAAAGGACATTATACCGAAAGGAAAGTTGGTTTGTTGAAAACTATTATGGGGGTTGCTGAAGCCTGTGATTCTCTTGGTGTTATGCATAGAGATCTTAAACATGGGAATTTCTTGTTCTCTAATATTGTTGAAGATGCTTATCTTGGTATTAACCGATTTTTCTTCTTGGTTCGGCTCGGTAATACACTAGAATCGGTATTTATATCTGAGTCTGAGTCGGTTTTGTCTTTTGATCCTTGTACCTGGGCCTATCAGTACAGTTCCGATTAGGTTCTGTCTCGGTTCCCTCAGTTCATGTTCATCCCTACTCACCACATAGTATAAAGGATTTACCACCTAGATAAAGGTTTAGATGGGTATCACATATTGGGAGATAAATGTAGGGGGATATTTTGATGGATATGCAATATTTTCAAAAATGCTTGTTTGTAAGTTGACTTAGTTAACAATTCGCGTAACATTTGCAAACTTTTTGGTACTGTACGACCTTATCAATTTAATTCATCATCAAAGTCACGCATTTTCTTATCCTTCCTGTAGATGGTGAATTTTTTACAAGGGCTAGAATTGTAAGATTTCCCTGCAACAGGAACATAAAAGGATATGTGCATATTTACGCGCATATTGTTAACTCTATAACAAAATATGAAATATTGTATCTCTACTTATATATTTCGCAAGCGAATTAAAAGTACAGATTCTCTTTAAACATTCTAAACTGGTCTTGCAGCCTCCTCAATACTCCTAATATTCATGTCATATCGAACTAGTCTCAAGTCGCATAAATTCCACGGATGAATTCCTTGAACTTGCCTCGAATGGGCATTGATGCTCTAGTAACATCTATCAAATGCGGGAATAGCTAATGCTTAAACCCCAAAATACATTCTAGCTTAACGTTTCATTTGCAACGAATGCTCATCAAATTGCTCTTTTGAGCTCAAAGATGCTACTTTAGCACTTTGCTTAAATATAAGCCACGAATTATGCGCCGCTCCTCTCAGACGCGCAACAATGAATAAGCAATGACTCAAAAGACGCATCGAGCCTTTGAGCTAGGCTAACCCTATCCCTTTCTTCTATCAGCACCAAGTTAGCACTAGCTATTTGGCTTAGTGATGTAATTTTATATAGTGGTAAAAAGAGGTTCGATTCTCGAACTTGTGAAGGTAATGATTTTAGAAAATATTGGACTTAACCTAAACTAATAAAAATCAGGAAAATACACTAGAGATGATTTTTAGAAAATATGGAAAATACCAGGAGTCAGGAATCAGGTAATTCTAACAATCTATGTGATTAATCATGTAATTCTTTTTAACAATTTAGTTCAAGTTTGCCAAAAATATGTTTCCTAAAAGAATAATTGTAAATCCTAAGCATGGGACATCAAGAGTAATTAACTAAGCATGACCCATCAAAAGAGAACACAACTATTTAATAAAAACCATTTTTTTCTAATTTAAATCCATGCAAATAATAATAAAAGAATTATAAATAATTATTAGAAAATAATTAAATCACATAAAATTGAGAAAATACCTTATCCATCATCCCAGTAAATAAACTTACCCCATGGTGAAGAAAACTTGCTCAAAAGTTGGTTTCATTGCTCAAAATATTGATTACAAGGTTTAAGAATAGTGCAACAGCTGAACAGATACGTATATAAGTGTCACAGAACAGGGTTCAGCTGTTACAAAGAGCTTTAAGCAACAGAACGTTCAAAACTTAACGCAACAGGAGCAGAGCTGCAATAGTGGAACAGCAACACTTATAAATGTTACTGAGTCGTCTTCTTCGGTGATGGTGGATGAAGAACACGCCGGCCGGAGCACCAGCAGGTCACCGGCGGCACCGGAACTTCACCGGATTTTCTCTGAATTGCTCCCTAGGCTTCTGTCTCTGTTTTTCTTCGATTCTTTTGGTATTTATAGACTTCACAAACCCTAGAGAGAGTTCTAAACCTAATAGAACTCTCTCAAATCACTCCAATTCTTCAATCCCAATCCAAACAGGAACCGAGTCCTGATTCCGGCCAGAAATGGGTTTCTCGAGCTGATTTCACGGGATTTCTTGATGTCTTTCGATTTCTTCCAACTCTAATTGCAATGGGTCATCTTCAATTGCCGAAAACAACCCAAAAATCGCAACCAAATCCATTCCTGTTTGAAACAGGACTTTCCCGATGAGTTGGATCGGCCGATCCTGGGTTAACTCGCTGGCTCGCTGAGTTGACTCGCTGGCTCGCTGGGTTGACCCGCTGGCTCGCTGGGTTGACCCGATCCAGCTCAGCCCGATCCAAAGGTGCCCCAATCCAAAGTGTGGGTGCCTTGATCCATTTTCCCGGGTGCTTTGAACACTTTTTGAGCCAATTTTTCCACAAATCTTTATTCTTCTAATGTACCTACAAAAGCATAAAAACACGTAATAGACACACAATCGAATACTAACTCACTAGAAATTAAGGTGCAATTTAGACACTAAAATGTGTCTATCACTTAGCACCACATTGGCACCAGTTAACCACATTAGCGCTAAACACGCTAACTTTCCTGGCGCTAACCCTAGCACCTGAGAAGCGTCAACTAACCTAACATGGTCTTAGGTAGCACATCTTGGAACCTGATGATGCGTTAGCAAACTTATGAGAAGTACATTAATGCAAATTTATGAGAAGTACTAAAATAATAATATGGTTCCATCATAACGGCCATACACGAAATGTTTAATTCATAGAAGACATCAACGAGAAGAAGAAAAAAATGCTAAATTAAAACTTAATCAGAAGACTCAGATTCCGAGTCGGAGTCATGCTCGTCTTCACCCTGTTCATCAAAATCATGTTCTTCTCGGTCTTCCTGAGAGTCCTTTTCTTCTTCGGAATCCGCTTCAAGGTCCTCTACTTCATAATCATTTTTTGGAATCCCGTCAGGGTCCTCCTGTGAATCATCTTCGTTTTCCTTATCAGGGTTGAAAGGACCCACCTGCATATTATACCAAGCATCAGCACGCTCATCTTCACGATCAGCCTCGGTTTCGGAGAAAAATTCATATTCAGACTCATATGCCATATTGACTTCATGATCTTCCTCTGAAGGATATTCATCCGCATCAAAATCGGGAGCTACACCATAGAGACGAACACCTCTCTCCATTTGTTCAGTTTTCTCCCTTCTTGTAATTGCTTGAAGACGTTGCTTCTTCATAAAAGCCGTGAGTTTTTCATCCTCAACCCTTTTCTTCTCCAATTCATCTTTGAGTCTTGCTTCTTCTTCAGCATTAATCGCAAAACAGAGATCCAAAGCATATTGGCGAGTTTTCTTCAAACGATCGAGAGGCATACCTCGAACAAGTTTTGTGACCTTATTCAAAGGACGGCTGATTTTTTACTGTACTTTCCTCTGCAACCCAGTTTCTTGCTTGAAAGATTTCAGGAATTGCCATGATTTTCCTAAAATATAAAATAACAAGGTAGGGCTTCATAAAAAAAAATATTTATCAGAGGTTTTGGTCTATTGATCAAAAATCAAACTTACTGATATTCTTGTTGCTACTGCTGAAAAGAAAATTACTTCACTCCACAAGAACAATAGTGAAACTAGGGTTTGATGGTATTCCTAGCAAGAACAAAGGCATTTACTATCCCCAACCAAACTCTACACTAAGGGGTGCATATCTCGATATCCAAGAAGTTAAGTATATCTTCTTCTACTCTTAAAATTTAAATTATGCACATATAATTATTGAAAGCATATTATCACCATCTAGTGCTTACTGCACAACATTACTATTCCTCACTAAGAAGGGGACTTAATATAGATGGTGAGTTTTTTACAAGGGCTAGAATTGTAAAATTGTCCTCTGCTAAGCAACAGGAATATCAGAGGATATGTGCGTATTTATGCGCATATGCTCAACTCTATAGAAAAGTATGAAATATTATATCTCTGCTTATATTCGGTAAGAGAATTAAGAGTACGGATTCTCTTTAAACATTCTAGACTGGCCTTGGAGCCTCCTCAATACTCATAATATTCATTTCAGATCAAGCTAGTCTCAAGTCGCACGAATCCACGGCTGAATTCCTTGAATGTGCATCGATGTTCCAGTAACATATATCTAACACAAGGATAGTTGCTTAAACCCCAAAATACACTCTAGCTTATTCCTTTGTTCGCAATGAACTCTTCTCAAATTGCTCTTTTGAGCTCAAATACGTTATTTTAGCACTTTGCTTAAATATAAGCCGCAAATTATGCGCCACTCCTTTTGGACGAGCCATAATCAAGAAGCAATGCCTCAAAAGACACACTGAGCCTCTGACCTAGGCTAACCCTAGCCTTTTCTCCTATCAGCGCCAAGTTAGCACTAGCTATTTGGTTTAGCACCACATTGGCACCAGTTAGCAACATTAGGGCTAAAAGCGATAACTTTCTTGGCGCTAACCCTAGCACCTGAGAAGCGCCAACTAACCTAACATGGTTTTAGCTAGCACATATTGGCTTGATGAGGCCTTAGCTAGAGCATTACCACCTTAACACCTTAACCTGCGCTAAAAGTGCTAACTCTAACCCTAGCACCAAAGGCGCAAACTTCTTTGGCCGATGTGATCCATGGATGGCTAACAGCGCCATAAACCCCAGTACGTCCCATGACGCGCCACAAACCCTAGTGCGCCCCTAGCCACCATCCTGATGCGTCGCTAACAGACTAGCGCGTCCCTACTAAGCGTTGACGCGTCTCTAGCCCTAGCACCTGGTGCGTCCCTGTCAGCGTAACGCATCCCACACAGCCTAGTGCGTCCCTGTCAGCCTAACGCGTCCCATCCAAACTAACGCGTCCCATCCAGGATGATGCGTCTCTAGCGAGTGATGCGTCTAGCTAGGATGTTTCTAACTAACGGGTAGATACTTAGCGACTTAGTCAAAAGCACATTGGCGCTAACACTATAGTCCTAATTGAACCTGGCCTAGTTGAAGTGCTAACTTCGAACCTCCTTGACACTAGCTTCCTAGCTCCAATGTAATTGATATTTACTAGAAGCTATGCATATTGGTCTTACTCCTGAGACGTAAACATATTAGCCTTTTACAACTAAAAGAGCTAGCATATCATTATTTTCACTAAGTCGTTAGTACTAGTTTTGCTAGCTACTTCCCTCAGAAATATGCCATTTTTTCTCAATATTGGTCCAATATCAAATCTTATATGAATTTTAGTATGTCCTCTTGCTTAAGAAACCTTATACAATATTTGTCCTGAAATGCCTCTCAAACTTATGCTAAGTCACTTCTAAGCTAATACTTAGCCATTAAATGAGCCATGTTACTCCCAAGAAAGTACATGGCCACTGAACTTCCCAGACTCGGCAATAATCAGTGTGATTATCAATCCAGTGAGCTGCGCAACTTGCCTCATTGACATAGCAAGTCATTTGTCTTGACTTGAATTGATCAAAACAATAGTGGCTTATGACTCCACTATTTCCACGAGATATCAAATACAACACATGGGGGAATTCTCATTTGGGTATTGGTCTGGCGGTCTACGGCAATCGTGTGTGGTGGCACCATCTCCACGAACAAGGAGGTAACAAGAAGTGGGCGGTTACAGAGCAGTTGAGAGGATGAGGAGTAGTGGTCTGACAGGTCTACCTTACTTTCCGGACACCACCCCACTAAAATCTCCACAATCATCACCTCTCTACCTCTCCCTAACTTCCACGACTTACGAGAAATCAGTGTGTCTCCTTCGAACTATAAATAGATAGTTCTTATCCATTCACCAACAAAACAATCAGTCAGGAGAAACTAAACATAGTGATTTATCTCAGAGATAATCCTTTCTCCTCCATACACTACCTGTCACACTGATCTTTTCCAAACCTTCTTCGCTTCCTCCCCTAATACCTACCCAATTTTCTCCAGTTTTGTGATCGAAGCAGGACGTGAACAACCATGTCTTAGTTTATGCTCGTCCTGTTCAAGCTTGATTTCTCGAACCTACTTGAAATTACGATTTTACCATAGATTTGTTTTCACCCTAAAAAAATTGGCGACCACAGTGGGAGATCAATCTTTCAATTACAAAAACCAATTTTCAGTTACTCAAAATGGTGGATCTTATGTCTGGAGAAGTTACAACTCCTATAGTTGGTTCAGGTAGTACTGGTGGTGGTGATTCTGAAAACATCCCTATTACTACTGAGCCTCCTCGTACTAATACAACCACTCCGCCTCCTCTCGGTGACGAGACCGCTGAAGACACCGAGAATACTCAAACTCCATTCAACATAACTGATATGATGAAGATACTATAAGTCTTTGCCATAACTCAGGTAGACATGGACACTACTCAGAAGAAAGTATTTGCTTGCCTCAAGACCCTGACGAAGCATACCAGGACCAACCTCACAGCGACTACTGATGCTGAGACGTCCAGGGATCGAAAAGACAAATAAGTTCCTATCATCACTGATCGCCCACCGCAAAGGTACCAACAATCCAATTTTGTCACCCATGAAGATCTGGAAAGACTCCTACAAAACCATGGTAAGGAAAACTCATCCTCGGTTCATCAACACCAACCTCCCTACCCTCATGAAATTCAAAGGATCCCTTTTCCGGGAGGTTACTTATCTCCAACTTTCTAATTATACCATGGAATTGGAAATGCTCGTGAGCACGTCTCTCCATTTCTTGAATCCCTCAGAGGACATGAATATAATCATGTGTTACGCCTCAAAGAATTTTCAAATTCCCTCACTGGAAGAGCCTACACGTGGTATAACAACATTTCCCCCAATAGCATCTCTGGTTGGGAGGACATGGTAAATGTCTTCTACAAGAAATACTTCTTCGTCTCCTTCAATCCCTCTTTTTGTCTCAATCACTCTGCGCCTCCACCAGCCTCTCTCTCTGACTCTCCCCCTCTAGTCTCCCTCTCCACCTAAACCTAAAAGAAAAATCTAAAAGAAAAATATTTGTATCTCTCTCCTCTTTTTCTTTTATACTTCACTAATCACGTGCACCCCATATCTCTTCTCTTTCCGTCATTCTCTTTCTCCACCTGACGCACCCCTCTCTCTCACATCCTTTATATTCTTCTTTATTTCTTTTCATTAACTGTATCACCTCTTGCCACGTCATCCTTTTTTCTCACTAACTCTGATGCCTGCACACTTTTTGTACATGAAGCCCAACTCCCATCCTTCTGTTCACGTGCTCTTTTATGCTCCAGACTCATCACAAACGAAGTACGCCCTCTTTTCACCAATTCGGCCTTAAAACTATGTTTACGGGTAACTCGGATTTTATGTGTATCACCTATAAAAATAATTAATAATATATTATTAATACATATTCGAATACTACCAAATATAAATTAAGCGATAAATATGTATAAATTATGCCCGTATCAAATACCCCCAAACTTATATTTTGCTAGTCCTCGAGCAAAAGTAATCTAGAAAATAAGATAAAATCCTAACTCACTTTCGCAGGAATCACGACTACATTTAGCATATGTAATAAGTCTTTAAACCCCTAAGTGGCCTTAGAGGACGAGTTTTGTCTCGTGAGGGTTTACAAGAGATATACCCACAAAACCTTTTACTCCAAATTCTAGCTACATGTCAACGATTGTAGATAGACACTAAACAAACTATTTAGTTAGTATACTAAATTCTTTGGCTATATGAATCATTACCCTGTATGAGTCCAATTGATGTACACGAGTTTGCACTCAACGTACTAAAATTCATATAAGAATGAAAAACTCTACTCAAATAATCATTGAACATCCAAACCTGGATACAAATTGTCAACATTCACATTGCTCGAAATCAATCAAATTCAAACACAAGGATAGATTAGAAAATGGATATAAAAGTGATGAATGGTGCATATGTTGACTAAGGTGAACGGTGTTTCCCAAAATATTAGTATAAAGTCCGGCTTGGATGCTCCTATTTTTATTATTATTTATATACATAATTTACTCTTTTTTTCTTCTTTTTTCCCGACTACATGATTAGATCTTTTGAATCTAAGCGCATGCTCCTTTTCAGCATATTACATGATAGTTCCCATGGATCCTGCATTCCATGCTTGCTTAGGCGACGGAGACAGGGAGAACACAAACATATTGCTATCAAAGTGTCATTTTTCTTGACAAAATTAAAATTCTAACGCATCCGAGCTACGACCTTATGGCAATACTAGGGCCCCACCAAATCACTTAGAGAAACATAAAATTGCAAAAATAAAAATAGAAAGTGATATGATTATGATGATTCCGAGATATGCTTGTTCAATGATTATCATGTTATTTTTAACGCCTGAGTGCATCCAGATATGATGGACCATTTAGCTGGCCACACCAATTCCTATAGATAAGAGCTATGTTTCTATCCACCTAGAATTGTTAATGTCATCCTGAATAATTCACAAGTTTCTAAATTTCGGAGTTTCTTATTGGCATCAATTTTCTAAAACTCTACCCCCAAACCTAAATTTAACATTGTCCTTAATGTTTCAAACCGTGCAACCTAGAATGGCATGTAATATACATAAGAGAGACAAACAAAATTCAAAGAAAAGGGATTGGAACGTCTCACCTGATTGACACAAGAAAAGCAGTATCCTCTGTAACACACATCAAACAATAGAAATAACAAAGAACACCAAAAATAATTTTTAAAAAAAAAAAATCTACCTACTGGATATGTACAGAAAGAATCCCCATACACTAACAACCTGAAAATTTGGGGATCAACCCGAAATAAAATATATACAAATGCAGTTTCACACTTATATTATGGCGAACAGAGACACTGAAACTATCAAAAACAAGGGATTAGCCCCAAACCAAGTTTTTACTACACTTGGAAGTGCGTAAAGAACAAAATATGGGGATAATATTGGGATTTGGGAAATATCAATTGGTTCATGCACAATGTCAGAAATAGGCAAGTCCTCTGGGTATTTGGATGCAAAGTGATCCAAAAAAACTTGAGAAGCACATAATTCTAACCTAAAATTAGGTAACTTTTGGAAGTCTATGGGTCTAGAAACAACCTCTAAGTTGGGTGAATGATCTTGTGAGATAGATTCATCTATGAAGTTAGGCCAATCATCTACACAATCATCCACATGGTCATCTATATATTCTGTATGGAACAGAGAGTCACTACAAGACTGATCATCATCATCATATAATTCCTGGCATTCCATAACTCTCAATCTTTGCTCCAAACTAAGCGGTCTGTGTTTATAATACTTCTCATATATCATTAGAGGTGATTCTTCACTTAACATAGGTGAAGCAAGAAATTCATTATTCCGTGACCGATTCATATATTCCCGAAGTGTCATTTTAGATGACGTCTCCTGAGAAGGAGTCATCATCCTCGGAAAAGTACCTGAAAAGAAATACTAAAACAAAAAACAAGTAAAAAGGAAAAAGAAATCTTAAAATAAAATAAAAAATATTTTACAAAATAATAAATAAAAACTTAAACTACGATTAGAAAATCAAAAATACTAATTACAATATTTCACAACCGCTCCCCGGCAGCGGCGCCAAAAATTGATAGGATTTTGGAATACCCTATATATAATAACCGCAATCGCACGGTGTCTATAATGCAGACAACGACAAGTACGGGTCGAACCTACAGGGAGCGGGCAAATACTATAAATATCTCAATTAAACTAATCAAAAATAATATTTTTAGATTTTTAGAATTATGAATGAAATGGTAAAACAAACTAAACTAATAAAACAACTAAGCAGAGAGAATCGGTAACCAGGGTTTTTAGTATCCACCACTATTTCTATTTAATTACTGAAGTGAAACATAACTCCTGAATATCAATTTATTGTTCGTTCTATCGACATCACCAATTATATGTATTAGAGTCGAATGTCACTGGGACACCCTAAGCATGGCGCATCAAACTCTAAGTCTCAGCATATACCATCAAATTGCGTTAGCGAGAAAATTATAAGAAACTGATTATAGGTACACAAATAATACCTGGCTATTCTAAGCATACCCCATCTAAGGATTTAACCCAAGCATGAAATATCAAATAAGTAGACAAATATATTTGTTATCCTATTAATTCTGCGCATAGGTTACTGTATTGTACAGAACCGGTGAAGTAACAACTAATTTTATCATTAAATCAATAAACAAAATCATGTAACTAATCATATTCAAATCATAATAGTCTGTACCAAATAATTCAATTTAATTGGTCTAGAACTTTTAATTGGTTTCAACATAAACCCTTGCTACAAATCAATTAGAACATGGAGATGGGTTTCTCAAAACTCATAAAAATAATTAACAAAGTAGGGAGAAGAGATCAAACCGCTTTTTTGTTGTCCTTTCTCGTTTTCTATACCACTAGACAATAGAAAAGAACCACCTCCCTTGTTGTCTCTCTACCAGTCTGTCAACCGTCACTTCCCAGAAAAGTCCCTTCCTCCCTCTCACTTCTCAATCAAACTCTTACCCATCTCCTTCCTTCACGTCTTTCTCTTTGTCTTCTGTCCTTCTCTCTCCGCCTCCCCAGATCTCTCTCTTATGTCCTTTTCAATCCTCTCTTTCCCCCTTCTCTCTCAGACACGTCGTTCACCTGTTAGACCTCCTCTCTCAGTCGCACCTAGCTGCCTACCACCTACTCTACTCCAATCCCTCTTTTTGTCTCAATCACTCTGCGCCTCCACCTGACTCTCCCACTCTAGTCTCCCTCTCCACCTAAAACTAAAAGCAAAACCTAAAAGAAAAATCATTTGTATCTCTCTCCTCTTTTTCTTTTATACATCACCAATCACGTGCACCCCTATCTCTTCTCTTTCCTTCCTTCTCTTTCTCCACCTGACGCACCCCTCTCTCTCACGTCCTTTCTATTCTTCTTTATTTATTTTCATTAACCGTACCACCTCTTGCCACGTCATTCTTATTTCTCGCCGACTCTGATGCCTGCACACTTTTTGTACGTGAAGCCCAACTCCCAACCTTCTGTCTCACGTACTCTTTTATGCTCCAGACTCAGCACAAATGAAGTAGCCCTCTTTTCACCAATTGGCCTTTAAACTATGTTTACGGGTAGCTCGGATTTTATGTGTATCACCTTAAAAATAATTAAAAAAATATATTATTAATACAGATTTGAATACTAGCAAATATAAATTAAGCGATAAATATGTATAAATTATGCCCGTATCACCCGCCTGAAATTCAAAGGATCCATCTTCTGGGAGGTTACAAATTTTCAACTTTCTAATTATACGACGGAACTGGAAATGCTCGTGAGCACGTCTCTCCATTTCTCGAATCCCTCGGAGGACATGAATATAATCATGTGTTATGCCTCAAAGAATTTTCAAATTCCCTCACTGGAAGAGCCTACACGTGGTATAACAACATTGCCCCTAATAGCATCTCTGGTTGGGAGGACATGGTTAATATATTCTACAAGAAGTACTTCTTCGTCTCCGAGCAAATCACCCTATCAAACCTGGAAAGAATGTTCCAGAGAAATAATGAGCACCCCAATGAATACGTGAAGAGATTAAGAATTTAAACACTGGATTGTCACGATATGAATGTGACAGAACATCAACTAGTGGATCACTGCATTAATAGTATGATCCATGTTTATCGTGTTCTTTTAGAAAATTTATGTTTTTAGACTTTCTTTGAGTTACATGAAGCCATGAAACGGTCCGCCACAACTGCTCCCGCCCTCCTGGAGAGAACTAGACCATCAAGGGAAGAAAGTCATGGAGATACCTGTGGGAATCGACGGCTAGTCAACAAACGATACAATAATCAACCATCAATTGTTGCTGTCAGTAACGAGGGACCCAAAAAAAAAAGCTATATCTCAGCAAAAACCACAAACTAAGTGTCTCCCTTCCACTCCAGCCATGAACCAGGGACCAATCAGCGAGTCACCCTCTCCCAAGGCGCCCCTAAAGGGCAACGAAAACAACAACAAAGCTACAACAACCACAAGAGCAGGATATAAATCATGATATAACTTGTCATGGTTTTCCAATCCCCATGGAAAAATTTCTTGAATTACTGGAGGCATGGGTACAAGAAGGGGTCGTCAAATTACCACATGTACAACGCCTGCCTAATTCTCAGGAAATGTCTTACCCAAAATATTATTGTTTCCATCGGTTTTTCAATCATCCCACTAGCGAGTACAATGGTCTGAGGCGTATCTTCAAGGAGAAAATAGAATCAGGGGAGTTGAGACTGGGGACTGAAGGGATTCACAAAAATCCACTTCCTTTTAGGAGCTTCACCATCTCTGGGGAGTCGGTTAACCAAACAGTTCAATCACTAATGAAGCGCATATGTGAAATCCTCCACTTTTCAAAGGATCAAGATAAAGATCTTTCTGATTCCCTCAATCGAGTCGTATCTGGTGAGCGCCTACCATCCCTTGCTTAAGATACTTATGCCCGAGACAGGTCCTCCTCGGAAGGCATGATGAATCAGAATGATGAAGGGCGTGACTGGGGACTCTTCCCTACAGCAAGCCTCAGAGGTATTGAATTCATGAAGACACTAGTTGATGATGGCATGGATATTAATATTATCAGTGTCACGACTCTAAAAGCGGAAGGAGTGACTCGACAAGAAGCTACACGCTCACCGACGACAGTCAGACCCTGAAGGAGTAACCAGGGATATTTATGGACATATTATTCTCACAGTGGCTGCAGGGACCACCCAAACAAGTATCAAGTTTCACATTGTCAAGGGGAGGATCAATTACGACATGATTCTGGGACGTGCTTGGCTCCAACAATCATCAGCTATCATAATAGCTCGGCCAAAAGTATCGTCTCGAGTTAAACGCCCAATTCCTGGAGTCAGATCCAACATTAGCAAGGACTTACCTCTGTACCTAGAAGAATACCAACTGCTCAGGGCCGTGATGGGGAACCAATCACCTACCGAGAGTGTATCAACTTATGTCAACAAATTTTCCACTTTGGTAGCTCTTACCCGATTTTTTTCTTTATCATTGAATCATCCTCACATGCCATCAAACCGGGGACTAGACCTTGCTGGAGACGACAGTCACGCTTTAGCCTATCATTACGAATAGGTGACTACTCCAGCTTAATACTTCAACAAATGGGTGAAAAGTACTCATGCCTCTCATGAACCATCATAATTCTCAAAGATATTCTCTCTCATATGTGATCCAAGAGACATTAAAGAAGAAGCTTAGCCATATGAACGAGAGGTTTACAAAACCGAAACAATCAAGCCGAATATTTTCCGAGTAGGGGACCTAGTTCTCAAAGCATATCAAAGCGCCATCACTCCTCTAACTGGGAAGGACCATACATAATTTCCTGGGCCACCGCAAATGACTAGTATAAGTTGATCACTACAGAAGGCAAGCCTCGTACAACCGTCGTTTACGGCAAATGACTCAAGGCTTTCGACTAAGCGTCTTGTCATGGTCCATATTTCCCTGTTTTTCTTTCATGTAGCATTTACAATTCCTCCAAAAATGTCTACAAATTTCACCATGGGCATCCTTAGGATTTCAATTTCATTAATCAAGTAGAATTATCATTATTTCCTTAAAGAAAATCTTTATGAACTACCTATCAGGACCAACTCACACGAAAATCTTTCGAAATGCATAAAGGTTTAAATCCAAACAAACCTTTGAAGAAAAAAATAATAACCCAATCCCCTCAGAAACATACTTTCATCTCTCATATCTTAAACCCATCCTTGAGTCAGCTCCTGAGCTTTCATAAATTCTCAGCAAGATATGCATATGCAAAAGTTTTATCAGAAAAAAATAATCAGCCTCTGTGCCAGGGACGCCCCAATCACTATAATTCTGGAATTATCTACAGAGAAGCGGTAAAATTTCTTCCATATAACTTGA